>PJEM01003298.1:0-129990 GCA_004023845.1 Helogale parvula
CACACACACCCAAGCTCCCAAGGATCTCTAGGGATTTCTGTTCCAAGAAGAGAAATACCAGGATAATCCTATCAACAGTGAGATCTTGGTGGTAAGACGTTACTGATTGCGGGGTGTTGTTCGAAAAGTAGCTCAAGGCACAAAGCTGAGGTGGACTCAGGGAAACGGGCACTCCGTACCGCCCTGTGTGCCTGAAAAGCAAAGGTCTCCAACGCGTGGACTTCAGTGCCTCCGCGGATGCTTTGGATCTGGAACCGGTTTTTCCGAAGCAAATTAAGGTAAGCACTTGGCGCACCTCGGCCCAAGGGAGACTCCAGACGACAAAGGGGTGGACACGGAAATCTGAGCCCATTATCTGATTATAATGTGTCGGCATGTTAAGTTCTGAACAGGACCTAAGACTGCCCGGGAAAACCTGCGCCTGCCTCTTGCTAACGTGTCTAGGTGATTGTCTGCGCACCTGGCGACCTCGGATCAATTACTCGCGCTGGTTTCCCCTCTGGTCTAGTAGCAACAGTTATTTGTTAACCATTTGGAAGGAGCGGATTCTGTTCTGAATGTGGATTTCCATCCGGATTGTGTGATGTGTTCCCTTGTGCCTGTTGTGCTCAGCAAAGGAAGCAGGCAGGGTTCTTGTGCATTTAGGTTAAAGACCGATAGTGTGAGCACTCGGGAACAGTGCATTTCTCGACGGGAGCAGCTCACTAACGAGTCCTAGAGAATTCATTACCGCCTCCTGCGCCCTTTCTCATTGCACAGGAACAACTCCGGCCTGGGCGGCTCTGTGCAGGGTTTTGTCCAGCAGTCTCCCTTACTGACAGGATGTGAAGGAACATGGCCCCGACTCGGTTCATGCAAATGTGCTATCTCAGCCAACTTGACCAGAATAGTTTGCACAAAGCAGATGGTGCCTTCCCACTGAAGACATTTGTCACCACAGACAGGATCTAAGCCCAGAAAAGGAGCATCTGAGTAATGGAGAGTGTGGGGACAGCAGTGAAGGCACACAGGTGCCGACACACATATGCAGGCATGTACACATGGCTGCACACAGGCACACTGGTACCCCCATGCACATATCCGTGTGCGTCCATATACATATGAGGAGTGTGAACACACACACACACGCACACACATGCACACACACAGTCCTTTTCTCTCTCTCCCGTTAAAGAATTCTCTTGAACATGTAGGGGAGAAAAAAATCTTTCCTTCCTCTGTCAGCTACATTCAGTGTCTAGAGCCATGAATCAAACACATAAAAGAGAGGTGAACTAGAGGGGGGAAATGACATTTTAAATTCACGGGCATTCACAAAGACAAAGGTGGCACACGCAGGCATCCAGGTGACTGAAGTTATGTACCATTTTAGGCTAACCAAAGCAGACGACGTTTGGGCTTCTGATGAGCTGGGCAAGTTTGGGGAAGGGGAGGGGGGAATGTCTGATAAATAGGGGCCGGGCCATCTTGTTCAGCAGAGAACGGTCTCTCTCCTCAAGGACAGAAGCGTTGTCTCTACTGCAAGGTCTCCACCTGGTATGGAAACATCTTTACAAATGACATTGTCTTTGTTCCTGGGTGTCTCAGTGGCTTGAGTGTCCACTCTTGATTTTGGTTCTGGTCTTGATCTCATGTTTGGTCATACAGCACAGAGCCTGCTTGGGATTCTCTCTTTCTTTCTCTGCCCGTCTCCCCTGCTCGTGCTTTCTCTATCTCTAAATAAAGAAACATTAAAACATATTTATTTAAAAAAAAATGGGCACCTGTGTGGCTTAGTCGGTTAAGCGTACAACGTTTGGTTTTGACTCAGGTTATGAGTTCAATGTCTGTGGGTTCAACCCACACATAGGGCTCTGATCTGACAATACAGAGCCTGATTGGGATTCTGTTTCCCTCTCTTCCTGTGGTTGGTCTCTCTCTCTCTCTCTCTCAAAAGAATAAATAAATAAACATTAAAAAAAAACACAAGCCTCCCAAATAAATAAAAATTAAATAGAGATGCCATTTATGTATGTAAATTTCCATGACAGAAGGGGAAATTTACATACTCCGTTTTGAGGCTGATGGAGGTAAAATCTTCTCTTGTGTCTCCTGAGTCTGGATTGCCCTTAGCTCAAAACCATACGCTTGCCAAGAGGCATATACTGGGGTGCACATTTGGGACCCTTCACACCTAAGGAAAAAGATCTGAAGGTGTACTGTGACCTTCCTAGAGAGCACAGCACAGAGTACAAACTCTAATTTGTCCCGTTTTACAGATTTGGGTGGGGAAGCTGGGTGGTTAGGAGGGGTCAGAAAGGGACCTGAATAGCTAGAAGAGGAATGATTGGAAATGACGATCATGAAGCTTGGCTGTGAAGACAGGCTGCTTGGTGATGCTGAACTTGGAGCGAACAGGGGCCAGGTGGGTTGACTTTGTGATGTAATTACCTGGAGAGCTGCTGGCTCCCGGAAAGCACTCTTCTGGTTGAGCTGAGCCCAGAGAAACAAAAGAACAGCAGCTAGCTGTGGGAGCAGTTCACCGTGAGGCCTAATGTCTTTGTTTTGACAAAGACTTTGTCTTTTGCTACAGCTTTTGCTCTTTCCGTTTACATTTCCAGATTTGCATTGGGTCGCGTCGCGCCACCATCCTCCACAGCTGCTTTTGCTGACATTCTGAATTTTCTCATTGGCCTCGCTCTGCCAAGCTTTGCAGCAAGAATTCACACATGTAGGACATTCGGGCAGGTGGTCTTTGGATGTTGGAAATTCTAGAATACAGCAACAGATGGAGGCCAGGGCACACAGCAAAAACTACTTTTGCAAAGGACATTATCAGCTGAAAGATAATGTAGGTCCACGTATGTTGGTGTGAACCTCAAGAATTCTTCCAGAACTTTGGGGGGTATAATCAGAGGACATTAGGGACGCGGCTCCAGGGCTTAGAAATTTCCTCTCTCCAGAGCTTCAGTTTTTGGAATGAACACTGTAACAGATTAGGAGACAAACAGGTCAAGGCTCATACTTGTATAAAAATAACCATTTCAGGGGCGCCTGGTGGCTCAGTTGGTTTCGTGTCGGACTTCACCTCCGGTCGTGATCTCACAGTTTGTGAGTTCGAACCTTGCTTCTGGCTCTGTGCTGACAGCCTGGAATCTGCTTCATTCCCTATGTCTCTCTCTCTCTCTTTTTTCTCTGCCCCTCCCTCAGTTCTTGCTGTGTCTCTCTCTCAAAAATAAACAAACATTAAAAGAAATTCAATTAAAAAATAACCACTTCATGTTATTAAATTATATTCCGTTCTAGTTCCAATCCCATTGTAGATGCAAGTAAATTTCACATTTCTTGTTAACTATTTATGTCATGAATTTCCCAGTCTGTCGTCAGTGAGGCTGGTAGAGGTGGCCCAATGGTAGTAGTGACATCAGAAGATAAACCGAAGAAGAGGTGGCAGCGACTTTGACTAACGCCAGGCACAGAACCAAGACCAGCATCCTAGTGTGGCAGGATTTTCGCACAGAGAGCCCTGACACCCAGGCTTTTCTTTCCAGAAGCAAACTGACTTGACTAGTCACTTGGGTTCATGACCAAAGAACTGAGCCCAAAACGCTAGGTGGCGTAGATTTGATATATTTTCTACTTCTTTGTCTCCCATACATGGTGACACACTAACAGTCTCATTAAGTGCTCTCATGTTACAAGGTCCTGAGAGATGTTGTCACATAAGGGCAGAGCCAGGTTACCTTGAGGGTTTTTTCCCCCTTGGGGAGGGGACCCTACCACACTAGTATTGGGGTGAAGCTGCTAGTGAGTAGCCTGGCTGATTTCTGAAGATGGGTCTTGATAGACTGGCCTGAGTCTTTTAAAGTTGTATCAAGATGGAGCCACTCCTGGTCCACATTTTTAACGTCTCCCTGCTTAGAAGTAGCAGAATTGATGGTAAGGGGTTGATTTATGATGGTGAGTGCCGTGTGCAAAATGGAGTAAGGTGGTACTTTATTTGTTTTGTTTCAAGTAAGATAGGAGGAGGATTTCAAGTAGGGTGTGGTTTGGTGGATGTGCCCTGGGAGGATGATTGGGTTGCACCATTACTGTTCAGACATGTTAGTGTAGAATAATGATCATCATCGGTCGGAGACTCAGTCCTACTTTATGGTCAAAGGACTCTCAGATTACAGGCAATCCGTTTTAAAATAGTCCCTCAGTTCTGGAAGTGTGTTTGATATTGAAAAGCAGGAGTCAGGAGAGATGAAAGTCATGTCTTTCTACTTTTCATTGTGGTTAAGGGCTAAATAGAAAGAAAAGGACTAAAATGTACTACAGGTAAGAGGAATAAAATGAACAAAAATAGTATTACAAGTGATACCTAAGAGAAAATTGAAGTAAATATATTGGAAGAAACTTTTCTTATTAGACCTTTCACGGGTGTGAGAGATGCTGGGATAGTAAAAATTTTGAAGAAGAAAATTGAAAAATCTCAGATAAGTCATTAGCCAGGGAGCACAGACAGGGGCTGGTGAAGATGACCAACCTGGCTCCACGGAGATCAGTTGGATCCTACCAGAACCCTTTGTTATAAACTGGTACCCATGGGGTCTGATTGGAACAGAGCTGGACAATGAGAGCCCTCCAGGACTAACTACTGCCCATGGGGGACAGCTTGAAACCTTTACCAGGATAACAAAGGCCCTTCAGGACAAAATGGCACCCATGGGGACCACTTGGAACCCATAAGCCCAAGAAGAGCCCTCTGGCATAGCCTGACACCCAGGGGGACCCACTTGGATCCCATCAGGACTATCAGAGCCCTCCAGGATTGCTTGCTGTCATAGGGACCATTTGGAATCCACCAGAACAACCTTCAGGATAAAGTTGCACCTCTGGGGTGCTATAAACCCATGCACGTGATCACCTCGTGCTCTCAGAGGACTTTTCCAGGGGTCCCCCATGTGTTCCTCTTCAGAGTGACTCTCACTGGGGTGGGGAGGGGTGGCTCTTCTCCATGCAATGAAGGTTTTGATTTTAAATGTTTGTAACATCAGGTATAAGTAGCCGGGAGAAAGTACAGTTAGGTTATTTGAGTCTGATGATGGAACATAGCTTGGTAATTATCATGCCTTTGTGTTCAAGCTGTAGACAGACATTTAAAGTTTCAGGGGGAAAAGGCCAGGTAGGGTATGGCTGATACACATTTCCAGTAGAGTCGTCACCCACTCACAGATCGCCGCCCCCCCCCCCCCAGGAAATGTTTTACTAGTAAATCATGACTCTCTATATTATGCTGGTCTGTTGCTATAGTGACACAGACAGCTCAAGAGAAAGTGAAATAATATCCAAATGGCTTATCACTCTAACTTACTCTCTTTTTTAAAGAATTAATTATTGCAGAATTGGCCATTCATCGTACCTTAGCGTTCTGATTTGATCAAATTTTAAGATCGACAGTTTAAGGAAAAACATGTTTATGTTTATTTTTTATTTTTGAAAAAGAGACGGAGAGAGAGGAGAAACCACAAGTGGGGGAGGGGCAGAGGGAGAAGGAGACACAATCTGAAACCATCTCCAGGTACTGAGCTGTCAGTACAGAACCCAGCGTAAGGGTAGAACTCGCAAACCACGAGATCATGACCTGAGCTGTAGTTGGACACTCAACCAACTTAGCCACCTAGGCGCCCCAAGAAAACCATTTTTAATGTGGTAAAGAAATGGCCATCTTAAAGTACTGCAGAGATTTTTTTCCTTCACATGCTTTCGTTTACAGAATGTGGATTCAGCTACTGGTGATCATTTCATATTTAGTATTAGATTCTCTGGAAGCTGAAGGAACTTCTGTTCTTTTGGCCTCTGCAGTCCGTCATGTGTTTAATGTCTAAAGGTAATCAAAAAGTACTTTGTATAACAAACGGTATTCCTTTTCCTCTGTCTCTCTGTCACTGGGTTGGGGGGGCAGATGGCACCTACCTAACATACTCAGATATACAGCATCACATGTTTTGTCTGGTTAACAGAAAAAAGAAGGATTATTAGGATACAGTGTGAGAGTTTTTCACAAACAGCCTGATGGATCTCATACTTTGCCAGCTGTGTGAACGCTAAATACTTTTGCGAGTGGAACCAGCTACATTTTATGTGTGATTCGTTTAAAAATGGAGTGAGTTTCTTTGAAATATGATTTCCAGGTTTTGAACTCATTATGGGTGGATGCATTCCATTGTTGGTCAGAATGCCCTCCAAGCAGGAGATTGACGGGCAAAAGATCGGGCAGTCATGTGGCCATCTTCCCTGTCCCCATGAGCCAGTAGGCTCCGTAGAGACATCTTTTTATGAATGTTAATGCCATTTTTAAGATTACTTTTTACAGGGTGTGTGGTTTTTTCCTGGTCTTAATACTCTTCTTTTTAATTTTTATTTTAATCTTTTTAAAGTTTTTAATTTATTTTTGAGAAACAGAGAGAGACAGTGCAAGCAGGGGAGGGTCAGAGAGAGAGGGAGACACAGAATCTGACGCAGGCTCCAGGCTCTGAGCTGTCAGCACAGAGCCATCTCAGGGCTTGAACCCATGAGCAGTGAGATCATGACCTGAGCCGAACCCGGACGCTCAACCGACTGAGCCACCCAGGCGCCCCCAATACTCTTGTGTTTTAGAATGCATTTAAGGAACCATTATCCCCAGTTTCTTTTTATGCAATTATAAGATTCCTAGCATAAGCAATTAAATGTTTGCCCCTTTCTTTTGACCAGTTTCTCAAGGTGCCGCCATGATTCAGAATGTAAACCTCGGAGGCAGGTGGCCGGTTATGCATGATGGTTCTGCACGGACTACATGTATGGTCCTAGGCGAGCGAGCTACCATCTAGGTTATTCTGTTTCCTCTGGTGTAAGACGAGAGTCATAGAAGGACCTACCTCATGGTTGTGGTGAGGATTTCAGGAGTACTTGTGAAGCGCATCAGGCGTCACACGGGGTGTGATAAACACCACGGGAGTGTCGGCTACTATTGTTGTCCTGTAATCCGCATTTCTGACATTTGCTTTTGACAGCGTCAGAAATCTTGACAAAGATTCCCTCCTTGACCAAACTCCGATCAGACCCTTTGGAGTCCAACGAGGCCCCATCCTGGGGCATGTCCTCCAAGAACTCAGTACTGGCGAAAATGCTGCCAGTTTTGTTCGGCCAGGCTCCCCTGGCGTCCATGTCTGACCCCTCTGCTTCTTCATCATTCCCAGGGGCTGTCTAAACATCCTGGTCTGCTTGTAGCAGGAATCCAGTTAGGGCATTTTAGGAAAGAATTAACCTAGCTGCTCAGTAATTCTATGCCCACTGCTGCGTTCACCCTGTCTCCTCCCATCTATACCTTGCTTCTTGGCTTACCTCGTACATGAACTTGAGCCCCATCTCTGTCCTCTACAGAAAAACTCCACTGCCGTGGTCTCTACACCTTCACGGCAGTCCTGAGTAAAGTCTGCCTGACTACTTTAACAATTCTCATGAATAATTTTGTTTTTCTTTAACAATGTCTGCCTTTTTACTCTATCCTAACTTGGAACAGAACAACCCTCTCATCCAGCAACCCCACCCCTGGGTGTATATCCAAAGGAAACAAAACCATAGTCTCAAAAAAATGCTGATCATGGCAGCATTATTACACAAAAAGCAGGACTGGGAAGCAAGCTACATGTTTATCAGAGGATGAAATGACCAAGAATGTGTGTGTGTGTGTGTGTGTGTGTGTGTGTGTGTGTGTGTGTGAGAGAGAGAGAGAGAGAGAGAGAGAGAGAGAGAGAGAGAGAGACAGACAGACAGAGAGAGAGAGAAAGAGAGGTGGAGAAATATATTCCAGACTTAAAATAGGATATTCTGGCATATGCAACCACATAGATGAACCTCAGGGGATTGATGCTAAGTGAAACAAGCCAGACAGAGAGGGACAAATATTTCAGGATACCACTTATGTGTGGAATCTCACAAAGTAAGTAAGGAAAACGTTCTATCCATAGTAACTGAGATTAGTAACATGTCTGGTGCTGGGGAATGGGGACATAGGAAGATCATGAATAAGGTCGGAGGGTCTAGTGTATCGCGTGGTGACTGTAGTTCACGAGGCTGTTGCGTATTGACATTTGAGAAGAGAGTGTCTAATGTTCTCCCACATCAAAAAGTAAATATGCTTGTGATGGATGCAGGGGAATCCTTTGAAAAAGTGTAAACATATCAAATCATCGTGGTGCACACGTTAAATACCTTACAATTTTACTTGTCAGTTATGCCTCAGTAAAGCAGGGAAAATATGTTTGGGCACCGTTGACTGGATCTACTATAGGAACATTTTATTTCTCACCATAAACAGTCTACATGGAAGAGTAACTTAAGTTCAGCATTGATTTTCAACTTGAGAAGGCGAGCAAATTACAACCTTTCTTCGGGGAAAATCAAAGATAAAGACAAGCACACCACTTCCCGATGACACAGTCTCTCTTTACCAGGCCATTTATTTCAAAAGCGCAGGTGTTGCAGAGGGGGGCCTTTGAGGGCTGGATGCGTGGAGCCGTTTTATTAAATTTATTTCCTTCCCTATTTCCTTAAGGGCAGCGTAGAGTTTTCATCCCTGGATTCTCAGTCTCTGCAGTTAATTTATAATAAGTGATTTCTTTTTTTAAACTTTAGTCGTTGTTCTCATGAGGGTCTCGTGGCTGGAGTACATGCTAGGAATTTAGCCTCTACCAGCTGGGTTGAGAGTCTCTTGAAATCAAGTGTTGAGCACAGACTTGCAGAAGGGACTCAGTGCATTTTATTCAAATGAATACGTGGCTGATTGGAATCAGGGAGGCGGGGAGAAGAGCCAGCACACGATGGCAGCCTCTTTGCACATGGATTCCAGGGAGCGGGTACGAGATCGCATGAAGGGGAGAAACCGTAGACTCAGTTCCCACTTGTTTATCGAACGGAGGGGTGAAGGGGAGAGGATTCATTGATGAAATCCTGGATTTTCCCCATTGAATGGCTGATACTTTCTGTCCAGCTGGAGACCAGGTGGTGGGCGGGGTGCGCGGAGCCATGTTTAGCATCCATTGGTAGGCAATCCCGAGACATCCCAGAGATCACGCCATACAGGAGTCCCAAGCCCCCCAAGCCCAGAGGAGGTGTCTGGGGAAGTTGGCCATTTAGCTTGTAGGTTGAGGAACCTGGTAAACAGGATGACAAGAGGATCAGAAAAATGCCATGAACCTGCATCGTTTTGGAGGACCTGGAAAGCTTGTTGGGAAGACGTGGACAAGGGAGGGGTGGGGGAGAAACTCAAGTGGAGACATCCGGGAGGAATGGAGAAAATGACGTGGGTAACAGAAAGCAGCAAAAACTTCATCAGATACACGGACGACCAAGATTCATTTTATTTTGGTATAATTCGCATAAGGTAAAATTAACCTTTCTAAGTGAAGTTTGTGAAACTGACAAACATCTACAGTTGTGCAACACCACTCTATCAGGATACAGAACAAGTCCATCACCATCCCTGCCTCTCCCTCACCCTACCCCAAAAAGTCCCTTAAGCATCCCCAGTCCAGCCCTGGTCAGCAGTTATCTGACCCCTGTCTATAGGGTTTGCTTCTGCAAGAAAGTCACGTGCAGTGGAATTCTGCACCGTTTAGTCTTTGAACTTGGCTTCTTTCACTCAACACCGTGCATGTGAGATTCAGCCACGTTGTTGCTTCTGTCAGTGGGTCATTTCTCTTTATTCCTAATGGTGTTTGCGTGCACCCTGGTCTGTGTCCATCTCTCTGTGGAGGGCCATGCGGACCGTGCCTTGTGTCTTGAGTGTTGAGTTATAAAAGTGTTATTGGTGGCCAGTGCAGAAGTCGCTTTAGTACAATGGCTGAGTGAAGGCTGAGCCCTGAATGGGAGAGATGGTGGCTATAGATCAGTATTTTTATGAAATTTGGTTGTGAAATGAGAGATGGCCATAGATCCCTAGTTCTAGAGACATATATAGTGAAATGAAGATTTTGTTACTTTTATTGCAGGAAACATAGAGGTATTTGAGCAAATGGGTACTTGGGAGACAAATGCAAAGGTTATTTATTTGTTTTTTTTTTGCTGGATGTTTTGTTTTGTTTTTCCTATTATATCATACATATACACCTTTAAAATCAATCTAGTCATCAGAAAAATTGTCCAAAAAGGGTAGGATTCCTATGACAATCTGTTGGGAGCAAAACCTTTTTATCTTGAATAATAATAAAAATACAGGGGCGCCTGGGTGGCTCAATCAGTTAAGTGTCTGGCTTCGGCTCAGGTCATGATCTCACAGTTCGTGGGTTTGAGCCCCACATCGGGCTCTGTGCTCACAGCTCAGAGCCTGGAAGCTGCTTCGGATTCTGTGTCTCCCTCTCTCTCTCTCTGACCCTCCTCTGCTCGTGCTCTCTCTGTCTCTCAAAAATAAATAAAAAACATAAAAAAAAAGACATACAATGAGAACAAAAGTACAAGGACATGAAAGACATTACAAGTGCTAATTGTAAACAGGATGCACAAATGAGTGTAGAGTATCATTGTAAATTACATGATGACAGCTTAATGGGAGGGGGATGCATGTAAGGATTTGCAAGACCAAGGTAAGAGTCCGGGAGAAGCAGGTGATGAGCATGGCCAAGATAGAGGGAATGTGGCTCCCTGGGCCAGAAAGAGAGTATGGGGTGAGTGGAAATTGTTTACAGCTGTCTTTTTTCCTGTGTGGCTGATTGCTTTCAGCTGTGTTCGTGTACTTTCGATTCCATCGCTGTGACTTTGTGGTATGAAACATTAATCTCTGGAATAAAATTTATATGAACCAGCACACCTTGCATCCCATACTGACTTCATTCCTCCAGTAATCAAAGGCAAATGGGCTAATTCATGATGCAGAATAGGTGTGTATCAGTAGAACTATGTTCAGGGTATAGACGAGAAATTTTGGAGCGATGTTCCCCATCATTCAGGATCAGACAGAATCTATACCAGTAGTTGTGATTAATTTGTCAACTGTGAAATCTTACTGGGAAGCTTTGAGGTCAACCCCTGATTTTACAAATGGACCATGATCAATAACTTCTAGATTGTCACCTTTACATCCCGTGGTCCATCGGCAGCATTTTTCATTGTTGAACTCATTATCTATCGTTCTTCTATGTTTTCAGTACATAATTCATCATTCCATGGCCTCAGTGGCACATGTTGGATAAATCATAATGTGATGAGTATAGCGGTGGTGGACAGATCATTTCTTCCTCTCCTAAGGAAACTTTCCATTTGCTCTATTGGTTGTTATACATCTTGTTCCAGAATAAATCTACATCCTCATCACCAGCTTGTCAGGCAGCCCCAGGTCGACTTATTTAAAATCCAAGACACCACTCTCAAATCGTTCCCCCAGGCTGCCTTGGCCACAGAACAAAGGGCCATGATGGGCTTGGGGTTATCATGGATGTGATGATGTATTCTCAGTTTCAGTCTTGGTCACAGTAATTTCCATGTTCAGGCTTCAGGGATAAATCTGGAATACTGTCTCATAATGATCTGGTCATACATTGACATTGCCAATTAAAGATGAACTTTAAGAGTGAAAGATTCTATCCCCTTCATCTTTGAATTCAGGCTCTAGTCTCCTGCCTGGCAGCTAGAAGGTGATGTGCTTAGTGCTTATTAGATGAATGTATGAGCAGGGAAAGAGGGATCCAATTGTTTTCCAACTAGTGTTAATTCTTTAAAATGAGTGAGTGCATGCTACCTTCAGGAGACCCGAGCATTCTTTGTGAGTGTGAAAAGGAGTGGAATGCTAGAGACTGGGGCCATTCAAGGAAGACTAAAGCCCACCACCGGGTGCAGATATTCCCACCCAAGGGCGGAATGAGACAGCGTAGCCTTTGTGAGCAAGAGACCTGGGTTCCAATTATGACTGCGCTGCTGTCTAGCTGTGGGACTTTGGGCAAGTTCATTGTCTCCTCCTCAGTGTGCACGCTTCGGACCAGCAGCCTCACCATCACCTGAGATCTTGTTAGAAATGTGACTCTTCAGTCTCCACCCGGGTCTGCTGAAACAGAATCCGAAGGCTAACTACCTCCCAGGTGATGTCGTGTGCACATTGTAATTCGAGAGACACGTGCCTAGACACTCTTAGCTTTAGTTTCCTCATTGGTGAAATGGAGGAAAATCACTCACCTGTGGAGAGATGAGGGTTATAAAATTGCATGTGGAATGCTTGACATTAGTGGCTATAAGAACAAATACTACTAATCGCAAAAATAACAGTGAAAATACTGCAGCAAATGTATTAGATGTTGGAGTTGAGTTCTGGGGCCGAGCCCCCGCTTCTTTCTGCCAAGCTATGCCCATCGAATTCTAGACTTGTGTTTGTCCTCAATTATGGTAGTCATTGGCACCTAAGGGCATCTCCTGCAGGGGATTACTGGCATTTTCTGCAGACAGTTTTGGTGAAAAACTGGGTAGGAAAGACGTTAACTGACACGTAATGGTAGAGGCCAGGGATGCTGCTAAAATAAACCTCCTGTAACACACAGGGTATTTACCTTCGACAAAGAATGACCCAGTGCTACATGCCAAGGACGAGAAATCCTGAATTACGATCATCTAGAAACTTCTCTTTGTACAGTAGACACATTTGCACGTGAAGGTTTTCCAGAAGGGACACCACTGAATAAAATCTAACTTTCCTCAGTCACCAACCACACCCATCTCCATGTACACATCATTCCATTACTTGTCTCAGCAAGAAGGTAAAAGCGGTTGACTTCATGTCTGCTGGGAAATTTTGGTAAAATCCAGGAATTAAATTTTAAGGCATTTCATGATACCCGTGCAGAACGCTGTGAGACTGGAAATCAAACACCAAGGCAACATTTCAAGCAAGGCCTTATCACCTTTCGGCACAGAATGCAGTTAATGGTAAAGTCATGTCCAATGTTATCTTGTATGTGGGACGAAAATATCAAGTGGAGAATTATTTCGTTTACAAGTGGTCACATTAGTTCTATGTAATAAAACACAGTCTGGGTCATAAAAACACCTGTCAAAAGGAAAATTTTCCTTAATTTATGACCTTAATTTTGTGTCCAGATTTCTCTTGCCATTTCTTTTTATTAAGTTTATGATTTTGTGCTTTATGTCTAAGCAGAATGCTGTCCCCAAACGGATGAACCTGTTTACTAAATCAGTAAACTGTACACTTTGCTTTAAAATAACAAATTTTGTTGCAATAAATCAAAAATGAAGAACTCTACATCTCCCAAGAGAGCATGGGTAGGTTGCTCCAGTGAATATAATGCCTGCACCCATGAGTTGGTAATGTTTGCTGGTTTATGAGCCGTGTGTAGCAGCGACTCTCATTTCTCCTGCTCGGCACATCTCTGTCGTAATAAATAGGTAATTGGTTTTGTCCTATTATACTCTTTCTCGATTATTCTTTGCAATAATCACATATAAATCCGTAGGCTTATGGTTTCCTTTATTATACATTTTTCCTTAGTTTAACTCTTGTTTCCTTTCTTAGTTGAGCACAAACAAAAATTATCACAACTGTCAGATGTAGCACTGATGATGTTTGTGTTTTATATTCATATGTCTTTGTTCTGGTTATCAGCATTAATTATTTCTTTAGTCCTATTACTATACCTACCACCTAAAAAGATATGATTTCTCCTTCTGCAAATGACTCCCGAGGATTAAACCCCAATAGAGAGCACTTTAAAACGCCATGTGAAAAGCAAATCACCATAATATAATAACCCTTACAAAGATGAGCAGTGCTCTCGAAGGAAAAACTTGATAAATGTTTTACAAACTAACATTTCTACCATATAGTACACATAACACTTAGATAACAAGTGAAATGAAATCTACATTAACATTAAGTTAAAAAGGAATTGTGAAATTTTAGGTAAGAACACATAGCGTTTTGCAAATGCTGTTTCCAAATAAATATTCCCGCTATCTCAAGGTCTTGATCATTTTCAAACTCGTGTATACTTTTGTTTATCAGACTCTCTCTGTCTCTCCCTCTCTCTGCTCATGAAAGCCCCTAAAGAAACATTCTGAAAATGTGTCTTTTCCTTCCAGTTGACTCTGAACTTCTGTGATTCAGACATTGAATTTCCTACGGGTGACCTGTCTTCGGAACCCAACACACTTTCAGCAGCACTCTTGTGGTGCTAAAGTTTCCAAGTTTGCCAACTGGGGGCTTTTCATGTCACTGTTGGAGGTGTTTAGAGAGTTGTTTGGCATCATTGACTTGGACACACAAGGGTCATGTGATCCTGCTATGACGGGCCACGGTCAACTACTTTTCATGTCATGCGTGGTGGTCACAGTGAATGGAAAGCAACCTAACCCCCCTGGGTTGTGGAAGGTTAAGATTTCATATGTAGCCTATACACCAAGGAAGGCACCTCTGTGAATAAAAGTGCTGCCTACAAGAGTGAGGGGCTTGGATAGGTGGTGAAGGAGGCCAGGGAAGAATGTGATATGGCACCCATAGGCTCCATGTGCTGAATTTCCTGCCTGGCTCCATGTTGTATAATTATACTTTTTAATTAATTGCCATATTTCCTTGCCTTTCCCTATACAATGGCAGGGGAAGTTGGCTGTAGTAGTTCAATGTATCTTTTCCTACCTTTGTTGTGGAACATCAACCTGAGATCAAGATAAAGTCAGAGAGGAAAGGGACGTCCTCAGAGCATCCAGGACTCTTAGCCAGGTGACGAGGCTCTAGGCTGTGTTGTCTCAGGGAGGAATTATGCAAGTTGTTATTGTACATGGAATTCAACATGTGAGGTGGAGGGTGATTTTGAAAATGTGTGTATGAGGAGGAGGGTGTTTCTGGAGAATAAGAGACAAGGATTGTGTTATATTTGTAAGTAATCCCTACACCCAACATGGGGCTCGAGCTTCCAACCCGAGATCAAGAATTGCATGCTCTACCGACTGAACCAGCCAGGTGCACCAGAGACAAGGAATTTTATATGTGTTTTTGTTTTGGATCACATATCTGATCATCCTGGCTTTTTTGGGTGGAGGGGTTTTGCCTTGGCATCATGAGGTGGTGAACACATCAAGTAAATTGGGACGATTGCCTCATCTATTTTGGAAGTTTGGACGTTAAGCAGAGGAGGAAAAGGGATACAGCCGATTCATCCCAAGTGAAACAGGCCAACAATCCTTGTTCCCTGCGTCCTGGAGATGCCTTTGTTGGGTGTTGGCCTCAAGTCTTTCTGAGCTACCAGTTAGTTGTCCCTCTGGTTAAATTACTTTCCTTTTCTTTTCTCCCTGGGGCTAGCTAACGTTGGTTTTTTTTTGTCACTGTGACTAATAAATAAATAGAAATGGAAAGTCTTCAAAACTAATTTCAACATGTCACAGTTACACATATAGAAAGTACTTCAAATGGATTTTCAATCGTGTTGAAAACACTGGAGTGTCCGTGTTACTGTTGAATTTTTTTTTTTTCATCATTAAGGGAATCCAGTGCAGGATGTTACTCTAAAACTTGTACTTATCATTTTTATATTTATATTCTTCCGTCAAATGACTCAAAGCAGTAGAAGCCATGATGATTTCCTTAACACTGAAGGGTTGCCTTTCATAGGGGAATCTGATTAGTATTCTCATGTCCAAGTTGGGCGAGGCACGACGTAGCGGAGAACAACAGGCCTTCTGCTAATGAGAAGGATAGAAATGATGAAGGGGCCAACTGGTAGTGACGGCTTGTAAATGAGAGCATCGTGATGTCCACTGTGCCTGATGGGCCCATCACCGCTGGTTAAACTCGAATCTGAAAGCCCCTGTGTGTGCATGGACAATCACATTGTCAAGAATTAGATAAAGACACAGATGATTGATTAAAGTTGTATATAGCCCGTGATAACTGATTTCGATGCAAATCCATTTAATGATGGCTAAGTACATGGAGTTGATAGATGAGTATGACTCATGTCTTGGGAAGTTTCACCAAATGTCATTATGCTTTACATACTTACCCTACCCCTCCACCAAATATTTGGAAGGTTCAGCCATCTGGAGTTGGTCACCCAGTTCGGAACTGAACCAAGAGAAACATGCCTTGGGAGAAATGAGCCTGGATATTGTTAGTTTTCTGAAGTCAGCTCCCATGACCAGGGCTGGATACCAGCCGTCTTTTGGGAATGTCTTCCAAGTCTTGTCAGCTCTTTATTCATGATGAATGATCCCAGTAGAAATTCCCAAGAACTGCCTGGGTCACCGCCAGAGGTGGCACGCATTTATGTCTAGGAAACAGAACGTTACCAAGTTAAGGTCCTCTCCTCGGGACTGTGGACTATGCAGCCCATCTCTGACAAATCATTTTCCCGTGATAATGAAGTAACCAGCTGGAAATGTCAAAGTGAAAATTGCAATTGACTGCTGATGATTGGATATTGATGAATTGCTTCTTATGATACGTGGGCTGCAGAAATGCCCTTTCTGTTCTGCCACACATTACAGCGTACGTTCACATGTAATTACCAGTCTTCTGTGGGACACGTGAAGGAGTTTACTGGCTTTCTTCGTTCATTATTCAGTTTTGTACACAAGGTATGTAAAGCAGATGTAAGTAGGTCAAAAATAAACACACTCAAAAAATCTTGTGGGATTAAGCAAGGGTCAACTTTAGAAAAGTTATGTAGGCTTACATTTGGTACGTCTCTCCATTTTGTCATTGTTTGGGGTTAAATCTAAAATTGCTTTATTTTTGCTGCATGGAACCTAATGTCTCATGATTTAATATTTTTTTTATCTAAAATTCCCATGACCCATATGAGTTATGAATCTGTTTCTTTGTATTTTCTCAAATGGACATAACTTTCTTGGTTAATATGCAGGGCATCTATTTTATTTAGAGTTCAGACTTGCCATATTTTGAGGTTTATGTAAATCAGTTGGGGGGTCTCCTGAAAACCCAGATTCTCCAGGCAGTATTGCAGGGCCTGAGATGTGGTAATTCTCGAGTTGTGCCGATGCCATATTGGTTTTTCACGTAATGGGGCTGATGTCCAGGATCAGCACACCTTCTTCTGCAAAGAACCAGGTTGTAAACATCTCAGGCTTTATGGTCCAGACACTCTGTGTCCTCACTCATTCTCTGTAGCCCCAAAGCAGCCAGAGACCCTGCAGAAACAAACAGACGGGACCGTGCATCATCAGGTTTTGTTTACGGATCCGAAAATTTGAATTTCATAGAATTGTCACATGCCACAAAGTATTATTCTTTAAAACTTTTTCCAAGCATATAAAAATGCCAAGGGTAAACCATGTTAGCTCATGAGCTGTGTAACAACAGACAGTGGACCGTATTTGGCCCTGGGGCCATAGTCTGCTGGTCTGTGTTTCATGTCCGCAACAGCACTGGGCGTTAGCTTGAGCTGTTTGCATGAGTAAATCAAGACTACGTCAGGAGCACTGCTTTCTGCCGCTTGTCCAGATGTTGCCGTGTCGTTGGGGTCCTTGGCAAGAGCCAAAGAAGTAAAGGATTTCATGTACAGTTTTTACAAGTGTTACCTGTCCTGGGAGAACACGGACTGAGACCACATTTGTATTTCCCAATGTTTATTTTAACTTCTGGATAACCTTCGTAATGCAGATATTAACCACCTGTGGAAGTGTTGTGTATTTTTTACTATGCTGTATATCATTGGGACATGTAAATACATTTACCAAGGTTTATAGAAATAAGTCGTGTCTAGATATGACTTAATTGGTGCTTTAGGAGTTGACTGTGATTCTGCTTAATATACCCATGTGTCCATACTGTTAGAGCTACGAACGGAATTCAGTCTTCCCCTAAACTATCCTGTTCAAGTGTTGGGCCTCCGTTGCACTCGGCTTGAAGCCACTGGAAGGTTGTTTTCACATAAGATGGGCAGGCAGGGTGTCGCTCATGGTCGGGATTGGCTGTTACCTTCCAAGCCCGACTTCCTGCCCTTGGCTTTGGTCTCATAATCCCCTAGCTTTCGTGGGCAATGTGACATGGAAGACTCAGGAAAGGGTGGTATAATCCTGGAGGAACAAAAACAGTGTTGCAATCACAATGTTGGATCCAGTTCACAGCACGCACTTCACCTAAGATGACACTGACTGAACGCCGAACCTTTATGTTACACACCAAGAGATTATTTTAACTTGTCACTTTGACTACAGCAGTTCATCAATTGTAAGACATGTGCTAATTTCAAATATGTTCCTTAGTATCAATGAAATATGAAACTGGTTGGCCCAGTCAGTTAAGCATCTGACTTCACTTAGGTCCTGATCCCACGGTTTGTGGGTTTGTGACAGCTCAGAGCTTGGAGCTTGTTTCAGATTTTGTGTCTCCCTCTCTCTGTGCCCCTCTCCCACTTGTACGCAGTTTCTCTCTCTCTCTCTCTCTCCCTCTCTCTCTCTCTCTCAAAAAAAAAAAGTAAACTTTTTTTTTAAAGCTATAAGAACGAATCAATGAAATATAATATTTGAGTGGCAGGTCATTCACAGCTGAGCCTTCTCTGACTTCACACGCGTATGAGATTATGATCAGGATACTAGTGATTATGGCTCACAAACCACTTTTTATTTTCAGTGCGTTATTTCCATCTTTCTAGTTGTACTAATGTAATTGTTTCTGGGGAGCAAGTGACGTGAACATGTTGGGGCTTACTCAGGTCCTCCATGAGCTGCCGAAACCCAAGCACGGACTCCTGGGAAGACGGTGACAAGTGCTGGATCAGCAGGCCGCCTTTCCCCGTGCAGGATTCGGAACCCAGGGCCCCTGCTCCCTACGGAAATACCCCCTTCCCCGTGCACATTCTCAGTGCATGCGGCTTCGAGTCAGCAGAAGTCGAAAGAGTGTGGGGAAGCAGAGCCATGGCCCGACGGCTGCTTCAGCCGGCTCCCGGTCAAGTCGTACGCAGCCAGGCGAGGTGTGAACAGCGTCTGGCCTTTTACCAACAAGGAGCAAAAGTTAGCTTCCTCCTCAGGCTGCAAACCCATGCTGCCCAAATTCTACACCAAAAGCAAAGGATTGCCAGCATCAACGATTTAGGTGAAAATGGTCTTCTCCTGCCTTTCCACACTCCTTCAGCCCTCTGCAGTGTCTCAAGTTCAGTGCCATGCAATGGGCAGTTCTGAAGGTCATTTCCTGCGAGTTGAGGATCGCACTCTTTCAATCTTCTCAACGCTGGGAATATTACCTTTCGTTAATCTCTTGGCCTGTTGTATCGACTAGTGGAACTGGGAATATTTAGCACCTTGTCATGTTTGTGTTGTGGTCCTGATGCCTTCTTCAGTCGTCATGACGTGGGGGGTGGGGGGTAGGGCTCCTCAGAAGATGCGCACATGCAATTTTAACCCTTCAGGTTAAAAACCCTTGACTGTGATAGAAAACGCCAAGGTAGACGTAGCCAGCACTGGAGGAAAATGGGCTCATTTTCGCATGTTTTACGTGGACAGTCGATGAGATTCTGGGGTGTCTTTGCCCTCTCTTTTCCCCACGGTGCTCCCTGAATACATTTTATGTTTCTGATCCTGAGATGTGAATAGAAGGCCATCATTGCCAACAGGTGGGGGACCAGCTAGGCTCGCAGGCAGGAGCCCTTCTGCCTGTGTTATTTCATTATTGAAACGTGCCCGTGAAAGGCTCTCGAGCCTCAGACATCCAGCGGCTTCAGACTGTGCTCAATGCATTTGGTCTGTTGCTTGAGTATTTTTTTTTTTAAATAATGAATCCACTATGCAGATGCCTTTGTAGGGCTCCGAATCACAGAAATAGCGTCTCTTCATGGACTACAAATGCATTAATGCAAAGCTGAAGGATAAAAAATGCAAATGTTGATCTTGTATGTGGAAAACGCTGTAGAGTCCTCGCAAGAACCGTTAGAACTAATAAATGAATTCGCCAGAGCTGCGGGATATAAAATCAAGACACGAAAATCACTTGCTTTCCATACAGTAACAATGAGCTTTCTGAAAGGAAAATTTGGAAAAGAATCTCCTTTCAAATGTCATGACAGAGAATAAAATAGTTGTGGATAAGCCAAAGAGACGAAAGACTTGTGCACTTTAAAGCGTAGAACATTGTTGAAAGAAACTAAAGAGGCAAATGCATGGAAAGTCATCCTGTGCTCACGGAGAAGAAGAGAATTTTATTAACATGTTCGTTCTACACAGAGCATACTACAGATTCAATGCAATCCCTATCACAATTCCAATGGCATTTTTTTATAGAAGTAGGATAATAAATTCTAAAATTAATATGGAATCCCCAGAAACCAGAAGCCAGAACATTCTTGAAAAGGAACAAATTTAGAGGCCTCACACTTCCTGATTTATTTTTTTGAAATTGTTTCTTAATGTTTTATTATTTATTTTAGAGAGAGCGAGAGCAAGAGAGAGAGAGCGTGCGAGCGAGCATGAGCAGGGGAGGGGCAGAAAGAGAGGGAGACACAGAATCTGAAGTAGGCGGCATGCTGTCAGCATAGAGCCTGACGTGGGGCTCAAACTCGTAAGCTGTGATATCATGACCTGAGCTGAAGTCAGATGCTTAACTGACTGAGCCCCCCCCCCCCCACCCCGGGGTCCCTCACACTCTCTGGTTTCTAAACATATTCCAAAGCTATTATATCAAACAGTGGTCCTGGCTTCAAGACAGACATGTACGACAACAGAGGAGAACAGAGCCCAGAAATAGTGCCTGGTGCGGATGGTCACATCATTTTCAACAAGGGTGCCAAGAACACCATGAGGACAGGACAGTCTCTTAAACAAACTGTGTTGTGAAAACTCGATGTCCTTGTGCAAAAGGCAGTGGCTGACCTGTACCTGATTCCACAGGCAAAAATTAACTCAAACTGTATTTAAAACTTTAAGATTTTAATCTATAAAATTACCAGAAGAAAATGAAAAGGAAATTCTCCATTACATTGAATTTGGTAATGATTTTTTGCCGATTACGTCAAAAGTAAAACCAGACAAATGGGGACTACGTGAAACTTGAAGCTTTGTGCACATGAAAGGAAACAACGAAATGAAAAGAGAACCTACAGAATGGGAGAGGAATTTGTAAATCATGCATTTGAAGAAGGGTGACTATGCAGAATATATATGGCTGCCACAGCTCTATGGTAAAATCCCAAATAACCAAATTGAAAAATGGACAGATACTTGAACAGATATTTCTCCAAAGAACATATAAAAGTGTCCAATAATCCTAGGAAATGGTGTTCAATGTGATGAGTCATTAGAGAGATGCAAATCAAATATACAAAGAAATGTCATGGCATGTCCACTAGGGTGTTTGGTATTTAAAAAAAAACAAACTCGAAGTAACAAGCTCTGTTGAAGATGTAAAGAAATTTGAACGCTTTTGCAATTCTAGCGCGAGTACAAAATTGTGCTGCTGCTGTGGAAAACAGTATGGGGCTACGTCAAAAGTTAAAATTACAATCATGACATGGTCCAGAAATCCACTTCTAGGTGTATATACATCTAGAAGCATTGAAAACAGGATGCCCATCCATCTTTATTACATCCGTGTTCAGAGTAGCGAAGGTGTGGAAGAAATCCAAATACTCATCAAAAGGTGAATAGATGGGGCGCCTGGGGGCTCAGTCAGTTAAGCATCCAGCTTCGGCTCTGGTTATTATCTCACGGTTCGTGGGTTCGAGCCCCGCATCGGGCTCTGTGCTGACAGCTCAGAGCCTGGAGCCTCTTCAGATCCTGTGACTCCTTCTCTCTCTGACCCTCCCCGGCTCACGCTGTCTGTCTGTGTGTGTCTCTCTCTCTCAAAAATAAATAAAAGCATTTTAAAAAGGCAAACAGATGAGGCTAATGTGGTACAAATGTTGGCTAGAGACACAATAGGATGTTATGGCATCTTCTAAAAGGAAAATCCAGTTTCATGCTGCCACATGCATGAATCCTGAGGACATTATTCTAAGTGCATTAAAAGCCAAGTCATAAGAAGACAAATACTGCATGACTCATCCTGTATGCAGTATTTGTAATTAGTTACATCCATCAAAACAGTACAGTGGTCACCGAGAGGGGCTGGTGGGAGAGGGAAACAGAGTTAATGGTTCAATGGATATCGAGTTTCAGTTTTGCAAGATGAAAAAGTTCTAGAGATCCATTACACGACATTGAATGTCCTTAATGCTAGGGAACTAAACACTAAAAATGGGTACTATGATAAATTTTATGGTTTAAACTACAATTAGTAATTAAAAATGCGAATATTGAGGCTATGCTCTTGGTCAACATTCTTGGCACATTGGGTCCTGGTTTTAGGAGCCAAGAATAAATTTTGTCAATGACAATAAAAAATTTCCTTGAACATTTATTACTAAAACGTTTTCAGTCAATAAAGTTGTCTAAACCGCTGAGTGAATGTCAACAAGATGTTAGCATTCGGTTGATACTGATAAACTCCTAGGAATCCATAAAGGGCGGGAAATTCGTAAGTGGTATCAGAATTAGTAGCATTTATGTCAAACTGTGTGCAGTTCACACAATGTTGGCGCTCACACAATGAACTCCGTGATGTCTGGCTGACTGATTGCATGCGTGACCGCCACTCTGTGCTTCTGGGAAATGCTGCGAACTCATGTTAGAATTAGCCTATGAGACAGGGAGGGTCCTGAGCTAGCCCTTCTCCTATTCTGATTTTAAATATTATTCATGTTTGAAGATCCCACAATTGCCTTCGGCAAACATTTTCATGGTTTAATTCCCGTTGGAGTGAAATGGCACTTCTGGGCCTCTAATTGAGGTCTGTAGGGCAATTTTAGATACTTTACTCTTGTTCTTTCAGCAAAAAAAAAATGGCTTTTTTTCTTTCTTTTCTTTTTTTTTTTTTTTTTTTTATTTAGACAGAGAGAGCATGTGAGCTGGGGAGGGAGCAGAGGTAGAGAGATCGAGAATCCTAAGCAGGCTCCGTGCTCAGTGAGGAACTCATCCCCACAAGCTTGGGATCATGACCTGAGCTTAAACCAAGAGTGGAATGCTCAGGTGACTGAGCCACTCGGTGCCCATTTTTCTTTTTCTTAAACTAATATTTCTGTATAGAAGTATATATTTGTACACTCAGAATTCTGAGGACTAGAGTCCCACTTTTCTGTTTTTTTTTCGAGGTACAACAAATATGCCCAATCAAAGTGGTTTATTCATGATAGAGTAAGTCATGAATTGGTCTCACAAATAACTTCTGTTTAGTTCGATTTTTTATTGGATTAGTCCAAGTGACACAATTTCTTTAAATACACAGGATAACAGTCCAAATCATTAAGTAAAAAGTCAGAGACTGTGACAAATCCTGTATTAAAAAAAAAAAAAACAAAAAACTATTGATTCACATCTACAGTTCTCAGGAGGCCAACTTTTATGGCTGCTCAATATTTATTCTTCATCTTTCTAATTATTTATTTTTGAGAGTGTGTGAGCAGGGGAGGGTCAGAGAGGGGGGGACACAGAATCTGAAGCCCCTCTAGGCTCTGAGCTGTCAGCACAGAACCTGACGTGGGGCTTGAACTTATGAACCATGAGATCACGACCTGAGCCAAAGCCGGATGCCCAACCAACTGAGCCACCCCAGGCATCCCATTTATTTATTTACTGTTTTAGTTAGTTGATGGGCCTGGAATTGATCAGCTTTTTTTTTTTTAATGATGTAAAAACAATTCTTTTATGCATGTGGTGTAGTTTTCTTCACTGTTTTTTTTTTCTTTTTACGTTTATTTATTTGAGAGAGAGAGAGTGGGGGGGGGAGGGAAGAGAGGGGAGACAGAGAATTCCAAGCAGGCTCCATGCTGTCCACACAGAGTATATTTTCCTGATAGGTACTTGCCATTTTGAATTTTTAAGACATTTAGTTGAGTATCTGGCATCATGTAATGTGGAGTATCTTACTGCTGGAGATGAATTTGCCAGAGATAAACAGGAGTCACCATCGCCTCACAGTGATGTTCCCAGTCAACTAGAAGAGCTTTGCCACTGACTTTGTTCATGACTGACTCCCATGGAGTGAGTCACACTCCATGCATTTGTGAATCCAAGTCAAAAAGAAATGGCATCCCATAATAGGGCCAACTGTATCCATTTCCTGGCGCATTTCCTCTTACCATGAAAGTAGGTCTTTGGGAGCCTGTTCACAGTGTTCTTCCTGATCTCCATGGAGACGTGTGCATGAGACTGCATATACCCCAGACCACACGCGTGTCATCCGTACTGTGCCAGGGCAGTGATAATGTACCTTCTTCTCTCAATGTGCACATTGCAACCCGCGCTCCACAGATGATGGGGTGCTTTGGAGGGTAAGCTCAGCATCCGGCTCTATGCCTGAGTAAGAACTCCAAGCGGCATAGGTGACAGTTTACAAAGAGTTTTTGTCGTGCATATGGGTGAGCATATGTATCCATTTCTCTCTACCTCTCCTACTTGCAAAGTGGTTGCCCATCGACCTATTCTCTGCCAGAGTGTAGCTCTACCTGCAGGTCAGAGGATGTATCCCCCACTGAGTCCTCACCCAGACCTATGAGTTGGTATCTAAAATAAAGCGTCTCTTACTTACATCCTGTGGAAACCATAGTAAGTTTCTTTGCTCAGAAATCTAAGTTCTGTTCAAAGTAAGTAACTTGTCCAAGTTCACCTTCGTTGGTCACCCAGGGAGTTAAACCTGGATTTCTATCTCTTGACTTGGCCATTCCAATACTATGAGGCTACACCATTGCAATATGCCATACGGTTAATAAATTATCGTCATCGTTAACTCTGAAATCTGCCAGAAGACCCAGACATCCCTGATGAATGCTTACATGGAACATGGACTCTGAAAACAAAGTATCCTTTGAAGTGACGAGGTAGCGGAATGACTACCCGGTATGAGGCTGCCCATTTGGATGGAAGTGTTCATTTCCAGCATCCTTTTAGGATTGAGTCTGGACCTGAGTCTGCACCTGCTCTCATTGTAACTTGTGGTGCTTCTGCAGAAGTGTTCAGCAGCAATTCAGATTTAACCTAGAAGAAACGGAAGAGTGAACAGAAAACTTGCCCGTGGATGCACTGTGAAGTATGTCATGTTGGTGCATGAACGGTGGACAGTGCACCTGTGTGGGCAAGCCAGTGCTTTGGACGGTCTAAAGACAGGGTATTTTCCAGTTCTCCCTCCCACCACGGGAAAGCTGTGCTTCTTTTCAATTCAGCACCATGAGCGCATCTCATATGTCATGCAACCCACAGTCTGTGAGTTTCCTTCCAAAGAGATGCTAACATTCTTTAAAAGGGCTGTCATGGTGAACCACACGGCCATACCGTCATTGTCTGGCCAAGAGAAGTAACGTCTTGCCAGGGATCAACCCAGGGATCATCGGGAGTGACGAGCAGCAGAGCCGATGTGTCATGTCAACCATTGAATCTGCAAAATGCTTTCAGTTCAGCGAAGCATTTTCATTTGGCAGTCCAAGGCCCTGCGGAGATGGTCTCGAAAGTCTAATCATTGCAGAGCAGGCGTACGTAGTAATTCACATCAGGGACCGCCCAGGTCAACAGGTCGGATATGGGGCACAAGAAGTCACGCTTCTAGATCTCTTAATTTAATTCTGAGCAGCAAGTGACCTCCCATTTTGCAGAAATGGCGATATTCATGGGCAGGGTCGAGTGCAGATTAAATAACCTCATTGTCCAGTTGTACAGCAGTACTCACAGGAGATGAAGATTCGATATTCTGGCACCAGAATAAAGTGTATCCGGTGAAATGCTAAGAAGGGTTTTGTCTCCATGTCCGAAGGCAGAGACATTAAGAAGATGGTTTGTGAAGGAATTTCTGGGGCTGTCTCTTCTGCAGTTCAGATACATGGCAAAGCAGCAGGTCATGAAACGCAGGGAGTTGGGAAGTGGCCAGGCCTGCAGCTGAATGCCTTTCTCCTCCTGGTTGGGGGTCGGGGGTGTGCAGGGACAAGGTGCTGTGTCCTGTGTCTGTGCACCTTCCAAATACTTGGTGGTGCCTAACAAATGTTGGTTTCCCTCGGTGTTTCCACCTCCATCGGAGAGTCTGGGAGTTGTAATTCCCCCGCACCGTCGAGGCTGTTTTCTCCGTTGGTAGGAGAGGGATAGTTGCACGTCACAGGTCATCAGGGACCGATGGGAAGACGAAAATGTACAGGTGCAACTGTACAGAACGCGGGCGCATAATTGCCATTCAAGTGCTGTTGGGGCGCTTCCTCATTGCTTCATGTGCTTTCACAGCACAGGGCACACTTTCCGCAAGGCACTTATTTCAATCTATGGAGATTCTGTTATTTACAAATGAAAATGTGGGTTTCTGTATACTGAAGCCTCTCATTATTCAGGATGTGCCTGGAACTTCGTGCGTGCCATTTAATGGCTCTCCTTTGTAATGGCAGAAAAATGGTCTGAATTTCTATGAGCGCATTTCAAGATCGTAGGATATTGTGTGCTATAAAATCTGCCTGGTAATAAATGCTTCTTTAAAAGAAAAAATTGCGTTAATAAGAAACATCACAGTGAAGTCTTCCACATCGATAGACACGTATATTTGATTTCATACTATGAGTCTATCAATGTACGATTATGCGCGCTCTTCTTTCGATGGTCATTCTGTGCACCCACCACCTCCAGGGTCATATGCTAACGTGTACGTCCCCAGTGCGGTGGTGTTTGGAAATGAGGACATTGGGAGTTAATTAGGGTGACGCTACCTGATGGTAGTGGGGGTTGAGGCACAGAGTGGGATTAAAGCATTTATCAACAGAGGAACGTTAAAGGAATCTCTCTTGCTCTCCGTCTGTCTCTCTCCATCATGTGAGGAGAGAGCATGAAGGCGCCCATCTGCCGGCCAGGAATGTGACTCTCCCCAGAACCTGCCCTTGATGTTGGACTTGGAGTCTTCAGAACTATGAGAAATAAATGCTTGGTTTTGATGCCACTCAGTCAGTGCTATTTGTTACTGCAGCCCAAGGAGACTAAGACAGGTTGCCTTCAGCTTTCTCCTTCCTTCCTTCCTTCCTTCCTTCTGTCCTTCTTCCTTCCTCCCTCCCTCCCTCCCTCTCTCCCTTCCTGCCTGCCTGCCTGCCTGCCTGCCTTCCTTCCTTCCTTTTTATGTTGGGTTGTTGGGAATAATGCAACACGCTGCCTTGTGTCCGTTAGATATGATGTGATGTCTGCCCGTCCATACCCACACTTGTCCAGGAGGATTTACTGATTCTTGGCTTTGTCCTTTCATATCAATTGCGAAAGATTTCGCTATGTCCTATGACAACCCTCTTTTTTTTACTTTCTCCTCAGTCCTTTTTGTACTTCGGATGCCCCTTCTGGGAGCATTTTCCCCTTCCTTTAACACTTCCTTTACAGATTTCTTTAGTGGGCCTCTCTTTACAGTAAATTGTGATGGTTTTCACGATCTAAAATCTATCCCTACCTTGTCCTTGAGAAGATTGTTCTGTTGGGAGAGCAATTATGGGTTGTAGTGATTTTCTGGGCGATGTGAAGAATCGTTTTCACTCTCCTCTGGCTGCCTTTGATCCTATTGAGAATTTGGCTGTCGGTGTGCAGGAAATACCTGGGTGTGTGTGTGTGTGGGTGTGTGTGTGGGTGTGTGTGTGTGTGTGTGTGCGCGCACATGCATACAGGAGCCTGTTTTAATCCCCTCTTTGACATTGGTATTTCCACCATTTTCATGACTGTCTCCAAGTGTGGGTGGGTTTCTTTACTTTTGGGGTTTCCTGCAAGAGATCGGCTGTGCTCAGTGACTCTGAGGTACCCTGCCCGTCGTCATGGTGGGCGTGACGGCCCCGTGTCCTCTGTCACCTCCCCCGGGAACCCCAGCATGTGTACTGAACGTTCCCTCTCAGTCCTACATCCTTCCACGCTCGTTTCGTCGTCTGCTTTCCTTTCCACGCTATCTTCACGTCTCTCCTCACGTCTCCCAGTTTGATAATTTAACTTTTATTTCTGTGCCATTTACTCCTTGGACGCAGCCATCCACAGGTTGAATGTCTCATGGGTTACGAGATCAAGAGGTCACGTTATGGTGCGGATGGCTGGGTGTCACAATCTGGTTCTGATATATATTAGCTGTGTGACTGAAGGGTGATTTCTTTCTACCCCATGAGGCTGTTGTAAGGTTTATGTGAGCTGGTGTCTTAACATTCTCATACGTTGCATGTTAGAAATAATATGTTGTCTATTGTTTTCAGTTTCAAATATATATATGTATGATGTTGAATCTTCTTTCAACACCTTTAAACTTTATTTTTTATTTGAAATTTTATTTAATGCTTATTCATTTTTGAGAGACAGAGTGTGAGTGAGGGAGGGGCAGGGAGAGGGAGACACAGAATCTGAAGCAGTTTCCAGGCTCTGAACTGTCAGTGCGGATTCTGTCCCGGGTCTGAGACCCACGAACTGTGACATCATGACCTGAGCTGACATTGGATGCTTAACCTATTGAGCCACCCAGGCACCTCCTCATTTTCTATTTTAATACTGCTTTCTCCTTACTCATGAGAATAATAATTCCTTTTTGTTTAACAACATTATTGATTATTTCTGTAGTTGGTTATTCCAATATCTAAAGTATCTGATTGTACCATTTCCTCATTTTCCCGACTCTTTCTCATTCTCCTGGTTCCTGTTTGCACCCCGTGGCTTCTGACTGTGACCTATGTCTGTGGAAGCTTCTTGTACAAGAAGTCTTGTGGACTGCAGTTTTAGTTGGCTCCTTTATGGAACATTTCTGTCTACACTCGCTGGGGTCCTGGGCGTGTTAACAACCTAGAGCCATGGCAAATCAGATCTCTCAGCTTGAAGTATTTTTAACTACACAATTGGTGTGAATTCAGGCCAGAAATCTATAGGAATTTTTAAGGATGCCACCACCAACCCACCCCAAATCACAGATGTCAATCTCAAAAATAGAAACATTTTGTTGTCCCTTGATTCAGATTTTTGTGTTGTCTTGACTCGTAGTTCAACTTTTCAGCTGCGTTGCATGTAGCGAAGGGTTCTGGCTTTATCTTGGTCTCGTGAATACCTAAGACAATTTATCCGTTACCTGTGCGGGTACTAAAATTTAGTTTCGGACTTGCTGGGATGCACGGATAACCCACCGGCCGTTACAGGCCCTGGTGGTAGTTTACTTCTGTTGACTTGTTTCTTTGTTTTATTTTATTTCACTTTTTCAGAATTAATGCCACTTCGAAAAGTGACATTAAGTCCCTTTAAATAAAGTAAGCTTAGTGGCTCAGTCAGTTAAGCATCCAACGTCATCTCGTGTCATGATCCCCAGGTTCCTGAGTTCTATCCTACGTCGGGCTTTGTGCTGACAGCTTGGAGCCAGGAGCCTGCTTTTCATTATGTGTCTCCTTCATTGGCTGCCCCTCCTCTGCTCATACTCTGTCCCTCTCTCTCTCTCTCTGAAAACTAAATATTAAAAAAAAGAAGCACTCTTGAATGCTTTCAGAATGTCTACTGCATTGCTATAATCAGAGCACCTTATAATTGAGTAGCCATCTATTAAAATACTTGTTTAATTCTTACTGAGTTTCACATATGTCACTTCCAGCAGTGCTCCTCTGTGCTGCCTTTTTCTGATTCTTCACAATTTTGCTCATCTTTGCCACTTTAGATGAATGTCTGCTTTTTTCTGCAGGCTCCCTGGGCTTCTTCCGGTGTGTTCTTGAAGTATTGGCCATGATCAATTCGGGAAATGGTAGAATAATCAGCATTATTTTAGATAGCTTTTCTCGGGCTGGTTAACTCCTTCCCAGGTGAAAGTCTGTTGTCCGCAGGTTAGATTGTAACATGCTTTTCATTGTTGAATGTACTTGCGAGTCACCTCGGGATCTTGTCGAAATCCAATGATGATTCAGTTGGTCTGGAGTAGATCCTAAGATTGTGCACTTCTGGCAAAGCCTGGTAGTGCCAAAGCTGGTGGACTGGGCACCACGCTGTGTAGGAGCCAAGGGTACAGTGTCAAGGATGGCGAAAGGCATTGTTCCAAGTTAATGGGATGGGGGTCAGGACTGACCTCCACCAGGAGGAGGGCTAAGCAGCATCATACAGTGACAGGGGTAAAGGCTTTGAAAGTAGACACGCCTGAATTGAGTAGGTATTATCGTCAGCCATATACATGCTCTTCTCCCTGATGAAGGTGGAAATTCTACATCCTTATCCTTGTCAAGTTATGAATAGCCTGTGACTTCTGTTAGTTGATATAACGTTGACTGGACGTCTTTCTCTCCATAAAGGATCATTTTCTTGCCACCCCCCCAAAACTTTTATAAGCTTCACCATAACGAGTTCCCAGATGACCTGCGTACATGTCAATACAGAGGTGCCCTATGATCGAAGCAGCTGGACCAGGTAGCTGCCGGGAGGACATTTAACCTAATGATGTGCCTCGACTTTCCATAAGGGAGAATTGCATGCTTGTTGGTTGAACTACAGCAGTTGGGGACGTCTTCTTACCCCAGCACACGGCAATGCATGCTGACCCGCATCCCCACTACGACACCTACAACTTCTACATCTGAAGCTTCGCTCGGAAGGTTGGGGACATTAACCAGATGTGTTACCTGAGCTCAATCCTTCTTTTGGGAAGTGGAGATGGTGATGTTATTGGATTGTTATGGAGACTAGTATATTTGCACAGGTGCTTAGATATACAATAGATCTGTAATGAGATAAAGAAGACAGTAATTGTTTTTAAGTTGCTGTTATTGTGTGCATGGTCAGAACTTAATATACTAATGACAGAGGCAGAATTCTAGGGCACAGGTCAGCACACCACAATCTCTTGGCCAAATTGGGGCCTTTGCTTGTTTCCGTAAAGAAAATGATCATGAAATACAGACGCTTTCATTCATTTATAAATAATCTATAAATAATCATGACAACATCAGTCCTGTTGCCCACTTAGCCAAAGATATTTACTTCCTGCCCTTTGACTGAAAATCTTTGGTGGCTCCGGTTCTAGACTTGTGTCCTGGGCTCACATGGGATGGCAAAGGGCCTGTGTGTGAATTTCCTTCTGAATGGGGTTCCGAACTCTTCCTGTTTGAAGCCAGGTGGAATTTCTGATGTTTCTCAGAGACAACTGGATGCAGAAGTGTGAGGCCAGGACACCAGAGTTTTAACATCAGGTCACCTACCGGGTCAGATGTGATATGACATTTATGTAAAATGTGATTTATATGCACAGGGTCCTCTGATTTGTGAAATACCATCCATACATTTTAATATTGCAACGCCCTCTTTGGCGAGATGCTCCTTCCTAAAGAAGCAAAATTCAAGAAATGACAGGCACGCTTATCTCTCCAGATGGCAGATTTCTTTATGATAGTTATTTTAAACGTCACTATCCTATTGTTTCCTACTCTAAAAGACAAGGGCTCTTTAGAAGAGCCACTAGCAGGCTGTAACAGTCAGAAACACAGCAGAGATTTCTTGAAAGAGCTGTAATAAAAACGCGGCACAATTTTGGCATTGTGGAAGCAAGGAGTACTCACTGAAAACCAGAAAATTAATGGCAAGGGACATGCCTTTGGGCATCTCTCTCTCAGGGGCGCTGGACTGCCTGCTGAGTCAGCTGAGTCCTTCCTGTTCTCACAGATTGGGGCCAAAGAATTAATGATATATAATGCCAAATCTAATGGAGGATAAAATACAGATGCAAGCGAGGGAATGGCCGAAGGGGGTATGTTCCTCCCAGCTTGGTAGATTTGATCTGCGTCCACAATGCGAATTGTGGCAGTTACCCAATTGGTGTGAGGAATGCAAGGCAACTTAGGGGAATGCGATTTTCATTTCTTTCCTTCCTTTTGGTCCCCTTTCCCCCCTTTTTATGGGGAAGAGGTGAAGAACATATAGAAGAGTGTGTGCAGTTCTGATGGGGCTGTGAACGTACATGGCCTTCCCATCCCTTATCAAGCGATGGGCAACCGTGTATGCGTCCCTAACACATCAGCTCCTATTTAGATTGAACAGCCAGACTGGATCAGTATTTGCCAAAGCAGCAGTAGCGGTGGACAGATAAGAGAAATTATTATCTCCTCCTATAGAAATTCCCTGGAGCGGCCCTGTGCCTTTTTCATTTTGGCCCTGAATTTTTGGTCATTCCTTGAATTTCATGGTCCATGCCCAATTCTTTTCAAATATTTTTCTTTTCCTCTCAAGATAGTTCTGAGTAATTTCATTGTGTACAACCAATGATCCCTAACTGACACATACAGGTATTACTTTTTCCCTTTTGTTCTTGATTCAACAATTCTGTGGTCTCTAGGGCCAGAGTTTGTAGATACACAGTCACTATTATAAGTTGACTTGTATTTGCCCAAACTCATATGGTGAAGTCTATTCCACAGAACCTCAGTATATGACTGCACTGCACTGCACTTGGAAACACAATATTTATCAAGGTAATTAAGGTAAAATGAGTGTGCTACGGTGAGGCTCTAATCTAGTAGGACTCGTGTGTTCATAAGAAGATGACAGAAGAAAGACGGTATGAGGACACAGGGGAAAAGATGACATCTACTACAAAGAGATAGTACTCAGGAGAAAACAACCCTATCAGCACATTCATATCAGAATTTTAGTCTCCTCATCCGTGAGAAAATAGCTTTCTGTTGTATAATCCATTCAGATCGTGGTATTTTGTTATGGCCCTAGAATTGCCTTTATCTAGCAGAGAAGTAGTTCTGTTCCTAGGACGGGAAGTGCATTAGGAGAAGTCTTGCAAAGGATCATGCTGGTGCCATGCTTACCGCAGGGTCCTACCCCTACTATCGATCATCTGTGCCGTCCAGGCTTCCTTTGGAAATGAGGGTCTCAATGGATTCAGCTAGTGCAGTGCACTGGGGTTCAGAGCTGTTAGGAATTATATGCTGAAATGAAAGTCATTCTCAGTGTGAATTCTCCACGAATTCCTTATTCCTTTCCCTTAACTTTCAAAATGGAAATTCTCTGGAAAATGTTCTGTCCTATCCTGGCTTCACTGGAAAACAGAACCTGATGAAAGGATTGTGTTTGGATGTTTTATTTCGACAGTATATCCCAGAGCAGGAGGGATGAGGGAAATGCGGATGAGTACAATGCAGGAGGATGTGTTATTTCACTGGCTTCTGCTCCCAATAAATCATGAGGATATGTAGAGAGCATCTTGCATCTTATTATAGATACCAAGAGAACTTAAGTACGCGTACTTGCACAGTCTGGTAAGCAGACCACCGACAGGCAGAACAGAGAAGTCAGGGAGAGATTGCACAGTAGAGAAAAAATGGGGAAGACTTTCTCTGTTGACTTTCTGTCTGTCTTCTGTCTTTCACTGGTGAACATTTACCTTGTGGTTCAGAATTTACTTTATCATTCAGCCAAGAAGAGGTGGGCTCTGGGAGACGTCTACTTGGTTCCACCCTCACATAGATTCATCAAAGGTTGACTAGAACTAGATCAAGAAGTTGATGGTCCAGGAACCTGTGACCGAGGTCACAAGAACCTAGTGACACACACAGGATCTCAAGGGAAACAGCAGATTTCAAAGTTTGGAACATCATTTATATAGTAGTGAATGTTATTGATTAAAGAAGTAGGCAGTATATTTCCCGCAAAACAATTCTATTTTTACTTTTATTTATTTAATATTTTTTTTATTAGAGAGTGAGAGTACGCATGAGTGGGGGAGGGGGCAGAGGGAAAGAGAGACTATCTTAAGCAGGCTCATGCTCAGTGTGGATTCGGATCCTGACACAGAGCTCAACCTCATAACCCCAGGATCGTGATCTGAGGCAAAGGGAGCAGTCAGAGGCCGACACGTTTGGAGGACACATAGCTACCTTTCTGCAACACCAACACTACACATATTCTTTGTGCTGTTCCTACATGGTGTAGGACAAAGACATTGTTGGGTGGAAGGAAAATGGCATCCTTATATAATAAGATTCTTTCATATTTATAGAACTCTGTGCAGTTTATGCCATTTTCTACAGAGCAGTGTTGGTGCCATCGGAGAGGGTTTAGGGAAGGCTCCTAAAGAAGATTAAAGGGATCGATTGCATGCAGATACTGAGTGGAACTGGACTTGATTAGTCCAGGTTAAACAATGGACTGAATAAGAGAGGTTTTCATCTCCTGCTGACTCGAGCACCAAAATTTAACTTTTTCTTTTCTTAATCTAGTGATAACAGTTAAAGCATGCACAATGATAGAGTATTCTATTTCTGGAACACGACGATTAGTCTTTCTCACAAATTACAGGACAAGGCGGGCACCTGGCTGGCTCAGTCCACTGAGTGTCTGACTCTTGATCGGGTCATGATCCCAGAGTCATGTGATTGAGCCCCGCATCAGGCTCTGCGCTGAACACGGAACTTGCTTCAGATTCTCTCTCTCCCCCTGCCACTCTCCCCCATTCACTCTGTCTCTAAAGTAAAAACAAAAAAGTATAAAATCTAGGAGAAGGAAGATTCAAGGTTCTGTCAGACTGCAGTTCACGGGTGAAAGGAATCTTCGCTCTCGACACACTCTTCTATTACCGAGTTCGGGAGATACTGGCTGGCATCCAGATGAGGCTGGAAGTGTTGAACGTAGGTGAGGGGAAATGCCCGTCTCCTGGCACTTTGTGAGGTGGGTAAAGGAACGGACTCCACAAAGCCTGATTCTTGCTCTAAGGTGAATGCCCAGTGCATTCCCAGTGAATGCCCGCTGTATTATGTTAAGAGGGTGGCAACTTCTTTGAAATGCACAATTGCCATTCTGGTCCTTGCCGAGCTGTGGTGTTCAGATAAATAGGATGTTCCCCATTCCCTCCAGCTGCCAAGAAAGACACAAAACACCCAGAAATGTTCTTCATCAGAAACGCTACCTCAGCGTGTAGCAATCCCTCCTTGCTCTCCATGAGCCGTGCCTTTGTCCACAGAGAAAAGTGAGGTTGTAGAGAGCCTGACTTCTCTCTCCATCCCCCGTCTGAAACCTTACCGATCACCCTGGCTGGCAGCTAAGCTGTGCCAATGCCTGTCAACACCCCAAATGTGAAAAACAAACAAACAAAAAGATTAAATATCAACCCCCTTCCATTGTGATACACAAGCATAATAGTGCCTGTGCAGAAATGTTGATACCCACAAGACATATTCTCAAGGACAATGTCATCAGGATTTGAGATATTATGGAAAGAGCAGTCATGGGAAGACTCCAACCATAGATCAAGAATGTGGGAGTTTAAATGGAAATGGTGTATGAATATATATAATTACAATTAGATTAGAAAGTGTATGTTGGATATTTAAAAAGGTGAATTGGAAGGTGAAATGTAGAAATTACTGTATAATTCAGATTCTTAAAAAAAAGATAAAGAGGTGAAATTGGTGGGTGATAGAGAGCATCCAGAAACTCTATGTGATGGAGAAAAATGAGATACAGTAAGGAATAAGAGAATCAAAGTCTACTGAGTAAGGGACCTTAAGTTTTTATAGTGAGCTGAGCAAAAGGAAAAATATGGAATCCATGTGTCTCACTGATTTTCTTTTGTAATATCTACATTAATGAAAAGAATCCTGTAAGCATTTTGGCAGGGTGAAAATATCAGTCGAAGATGTTGCAGAGGAAAGAAATGAATCAGACTTCTTTTGACAGTAAATTCCAGAACACAGTATAACAATAGATAGGATTGTGAAAATAAATGGTTGACATTAGATTTCAATACTCATTTTAAGATACCGATTTATAAGGGTGATAAAAACATGTTTTTAAACTCTAACAGTCACGTTTTTACTTGTGAAAGCTACTTGGGGAGATTCGCTACTTCTGTATATTCATGATCTGATTGATCAAACCACTACTTATCAAGGCACTTTATTGACTCCAGTAATAAGATTAGGAGATAAAGAACATACAGAGCCATGAGCATCAAAACACAGGAAAATAATGACAAGGCAATGAGGGCTTAATATTTTTGGGACCTAAAAAAATGTAGATAAGTCGTAATTTACTAAATACAGATCTTTCTTGACTTACGATGGGGCTGTGCCCTGAGAAAACCCATCATAAATTGAAAATATCCTAAGTCAAAAGTCATTTAATATACGTCACCTGCTGAGCACCACCGCTTAGCCCCACCTACCTTATCCGTGCTCTAAATACTTGCTTTAGCCTTCAATTGGGCAAAATTGTCACAAAGCCTATTTTGTAATAAAATGTTGAATATCTCATAGATTTTACGGAGTGCTATACGGATAGTGACAAATAGAATGTCTGTATGGGGACAGAATGCCTGTCAGTGTTATTACATGTTGACACTCCTGATCAGGTGGCTGCATGGAGCTGTGACCGCGCAGTATCACAAAGGAAGACGGTATTGCATGGCACTAACCTGGGGAAAGATCCACATTCAAAAATCCACATATACTTTCCACTGAATGCATTTTGTCTTTTTCAATTCTTTTTGCCTTTGTGTTTCTTTTTGTATAGCTTCTATTCCTGTATCGTCAAGTTCGCTAATGTTTTCTGCAGTGTCTAATCTGCTATTGATCTGCACCCCTGTACTATCTCAGACATTGTAGTTGTCATCTTCACTTAAATATTTTTTCTTTGACTTTGGGTCACTTTTAATCAGGAATGTAACCACCTCACTGTTTGAACATATTGAAAACAGCTATAATTACTGTTTCAATGTCTTTTTGCATTACTTGATATGGTTATTTGCTATTGATTGATATTTTTCAACATTTCCCTCCTTGGCTTCTCTCTAGTAGTTTTTTTTTTCTGTTATTTTTTAAGGTTATTTATTTATTTATTTAGAGAGAGCAGGAAGAGGCATTGAGAGAGGGAGAGAGAATCCCAAGCAGCCTCCACACTGTCGGCCCTGAGCCCTACGCAGGGCTAGAACTCACAAACCACCAGAACATGACCTAAGCTGAAGTCAAGAGTCACTCAACTGACTGAGCGACCCAGGCTCCACAGTCATCTTCTGTCCTATCTTATGCATATGAATAAAAAACCAAACTGTGATTTGAAAGCTATCCTGTTCTTTATCCATTCAATTTTATCTCATTTATCACTATTGAAATAATTAACCCCAAGATAGAAGTAATTCTTAGAAAATATATAATGCTGAAACATACATTTGTCCTTTTAGTAAATATCTATCCCTTTCCCCATGACACATACAGCATTCTACAAAGAATTTAGAATTTAATTCTTGCTCGATCATTTATTTGAATAGTATCTATTTGCTTGGGTATGAAATACTCGCCTTTCCATTCATTCACAACTTTGACTTGGGTGTGTCACTATCCTTTGCATTTGACATCTTCAGAGGTTTAATTTATTCGCAGAACATCACTAAAATCAAGAGCAATACGTGAAACTAAAGTAATTTTAACTCAGGACAGTTAACTCTACAAGTAAAAAATTTTGATCTTTTAATAAAGAACATGTGAACATTGTAGTCATTAATTATTAGAAGTTTTAAGACGGGATGGTACATTTTTAAATCACCAAAAGAGATTTATCAATATTACTTTTTATATTCCCTTATATTCTGTACAAGGAAAAGTGCATTTGGGAACTGCCTTCTCAGCTTTCCAATGATCCATTTCACTTTATTTCGATAATCTCAATGAAAATATTCTTTTTCTTCCAGTGACAATATTATACTTTATGTCACTGTGTGTACATGTGGAATGAAGTTGTTTTACTGGAGTTTTTATTCATTCTCTCTGTCATCTGGCGTTCTACAATGTTTTCTTTCTCTGGGACCCTTCAGCTATAGTGTTTTATGGGCCCCGGCTTTTCACGTCCCCCAAATAACTAGTCATTCTTTTCTTCAGAGCTCTGGCCGTGCCCCATGTCCTGCTGAGTTTTTGTGACTGACTTGTTCTTGAAGTTGTTTATTATTCCTTAGGATCTCCAGTTCTGTTTCCTTGTCAATATCTACATCTGTGGTCATTGTCTCCAACCCCGTTCTCTATATTATTCTGTCTCTCCTCTGTGGGCTGACAGTTTAGATTTATAAAGTATTGTGCATGCATTTCACCATGTCTTGAACTTGCAGTGCATTTTTCTTTTTGCCCGTATTTCTCCCCGGAAAACTCAGCCATCGAGTCTCCTATTATTTTGGCTTAGATACTTTTATCTCCCACTCTTAGAAAAATGACTTCATTGTTTTCATGTTTTACATATTGTTCTTAAAACTAAATGATGCCCCCACCCTCCTAATCAGCACCTGCGCACACTCCCTCCCTGTGATCCCACTCAAATCTGTCTCCATGGCATTGTGTTCACCAGGCTTCTCTTAGGGTACTTTTCCACTGTCCTGTTTTCAACCCTAATTAAGACTGAGTTGCTGTTTTCTCCTTTTCAGTCTTATCTCTATAGGCCAATTTTCAGTTCCAAGCGCTCCATATGGAGCCACATAGCTGCATTTTCGTGGTGGGAAAGTAAAACGTAATGTATGAAGCCCTTCGGATCTGGATGTCAGAATCCAAGCTAGGCTCCTGTGTGAGGCCCAGCAGGCTGCTTCTGTCCCAGCACTTTCGTAGCTCGTCAATTCTCCAGAAATTTGGAATCGAGATTCCATTATCTTCCCCTTACTGCTTGTCTGAAGTGATGATAAAAATAGGCCTCGTTACATGCAGGAAAGTAAGCCGTTATCACTACCAGATGGCTCACAGCAATTTGCTCTCAACTCACACCGATTTTCTTCCAATTCGTGTCCGGCCCTCAACTCCCAGCCCATCTTCATGTCTTTACGCCCCATCGCTGGTCTGTAGACGAGTCCCTTACAAAGTCCACCGCTAATCCTGAATGGTAACTAACCATAAACACTGTTCTTCAATATTTTTCTTCTAGTGCCGAGTTGTAAAAAATGATTTGGAAACTGCATTGTACCCTTCCCCCACCTATTTTAACGTTGGCACCTAAAAATGTTTATATGCCCAATGCTGGCAAAGTTATTAATTTATCAGCTATATTTACATACCGCTATTGTGTATCTGTATCTCAAAGCTATTTTTGTGGAAATATTGGACCAGCAGATTCAGCTTTTGTGGATGAAAAAGATGTACATTAAGTAGTGAAACTTGCAAAGCCAATCCTTGTAGTCTGATCCAAAAGCCAAATTGGACCTGTGTTCTATCAGAAAGTGTGATTCCATTTTTCAGCGTCTGTGAATGTGTGGATGTTGTGGAGAATGCTGCCGTCCCGAACACAGTGTGGGCCGTGAGCCTCAGGGTGAAGGAAACAGTGCCGTCGGGAGGGTGGACCGAAAGGGAGATGGCGAGGTGCGTGGGGAGTGACGATCAGGTTATTGACGCCGGTTTGTTATGCCGCGTGGCATGTTGGGAGCTGCGTCGGGGGACTGGCTGGTCCCAGATCTTCCCCTGAAACGCTGCACTGAATTTCCCTTGCTTCAGTCTGCATGTCTCACTGATCATTCAAGCTGCCTCAGCCCCTGAGTCAGAGTTCCTAGCATCGCTCTTGTCTCCCTGACCTCAAAGAGGATAGCTCAGGCATTACCTTCACTAGATGACCGAGTCAAGTTCAACATAAAGATCCAGGTCATTACCAGTGAGAAGGCAGGTTGTCCCCCTTCATATGATGTGAGCAGAAAGTCCTCCACCTCTGTGGTCTCCGATTGTTGTCTAATTATGAGTGAAAAAATCATACAAACTCACAATAAGAAACATCCTACAAAATGCTTGCCCCGTACTTCTCAAAACTGTCAAGGTGACGAAAGAGACGGGACATTTGACAAACTATAACAGGCCAAGGAGACTAAGGAGACATGCAAACGTCATGCAGTACAGGATTCTGGAATGGAAAAATACCGTGAGTGAAATCCAAATAAGTGTATTCCGTTTAGTTAGCTAATATGCAGTCAGAGTGGTTTTTGTTGTTGTTGTGAGACCTGTATCAGAGTTACGTAAGATGCCAACATTAGCAGAAATGGGTGAGAGGTATGGGACGAAATTCTCTGCAGTATCGTTTCAATATATTTATAAATTGAATTTTGTTCTAAGATAAAAAGTTCATTAAATAAAAAGTAAAGGCTCGACCTTGACTCTTAGTTTTAGTTTTGCCTGGGTAGCATCACTTCCATCTGGGAGGCGTTTCTCTTGCTCCACCGTCACACCGTAACCAGTTGAGTTGTCACAGAGCCCTTGGGACCTTTACTTTCAAGCTTCAGTGCCACTCACATCTCCATGAATCTGGAGACACTGGCTTTTCGTTTTCTTGTCTTTTCTAAGTTTATTTATTTGAGAGGAAGAGAGAGAGTAAGCATGAACTGGGGAGGGACTCAGCGAGAGAGAGGGAGGGAGAGAGAGTATCCCAAGCAGGCTTCACACTGTCAGTAAGGATCCTGATGTGAGGCTCAGTCCCACATGTGAGATCATGACCTGAGTTGGACGCTTAAGTGACTGAGTCACGCTGGTGTCCCTGGCTTTTAGTTGTACTTTTGCATCTGCCTCACAGGATGCTCACACGCTCTCTCTCTCTCTCTCTCTTGCTCTCTCTCTCTCTCTCTCTTTTTAAATTGCCATCTGATGTCCATACTTTATATTAGGTTTCACTCATGACATTGTGTAATTCTATGAATTTGGCCGTATGTGTACTGTCGTGTATTCACCATTACTGTATCATACAGAGTAATTTCACTGCCCTAAAAATCTTCTGTACCCCAAACATTTGTCTTTGTCTTGACCCCCAACCTCCTGATAATGGATGATCTTTTTATAGTTCCCATAGGTTTACTTTCTCCAGAATGTCATACAATTTGAATCAAGCAACAGTAAGCCTTTACAGATGGGTTTCTGTTACTTACTCATCCATTTACGGTTCGCCCGTGTCTTTTCATGGTTAGATAGCACGTGTCTCTTCAGTGCTGATAGGATCCCATTGTCTGGATGTGCTGCAGCTTCCTTATCCCCTCAGCTGCTGAAGGACATCTTGTCTGTTTCCAGCTTGGGCAGCGATGAATAAAGCTGTTACAAACAGCCATGTGCAGCTTTTTGTGTGGATGTAAGTTTTCAGTTCCTTTGGTTAAGTACCAAGGAGTGTGATCGCTAGATCTTATGGTAGGAGTCTGTTTTCATCTTGTTAGAAATGGCCAAATGGTGCTCCACAGGGTCTCTACCATTTTACATCATTTTTGCTGCTTAGTGTACTTTTATATTTAGGACCTTGAGTGGCATCTGGCATGCAGAGGATACTAATAAATATTTGTTCAATACCAAAGCACCTGGACTGTGTATTTAAAGTGTGGATTTCCCAGCCACATCCCTGGAGACTGATTCAGTAGGTCTGGAATGGGTCCCAGGAATCTGCCTGCGTCATCAGTACCCGGGGAATGCTAATGGGCATGGGCTGAAACCCACACTTTGAGAAACACTGCTTTGTGAGCTCATTCTGGCAACCTTCCCTGTCCTGCCTAGGCAGAGAAGATGGCTTTGCCCATTTCTGAACAACGGTAGTTGCTAGTTTATGAATTTGTCACTGTGCTCTGAGGTTGCTACTAGACTGTCCTTAAAATTAAACAGCCTCTGAGATGGCAGGTAGAACTGCGGTTCATTTCAAAAATCTTTACTTGAATGAAAACCGATGTGCATGTATGTAGATTGAGTGTAATATTTGGGATACGCATGCAAGACAGCAAGGTTGGAAGGAATATATACTTTTTCATACGTAATATAGCCACATGAATCTCATTCAAGTATTTGACTTTGCTTTCTTATGACAAGTTCAAAACTTTATACAGATAAGGCCACAGGAATAGCAAATACTAAAATAAGGCATTCTCTTGCTCGAACACATTTCAGTGATCAAAATCAGAAACTTAACGCCGATCCAATACTATGCTTTATCTGGAAACCTACTCAGATGCTGCCGGTTATGAGATTATCATCCAATATTATCCTCCGGTTGCTGTTTCTTTAGTGGTTTTCGTTTTTAATGTTATATGCATTTTGAGAGAACATGAGCAGGGGAGGGGCACAGAGAGAGGAGGGCAGAGGATCCAAAGGGAGCCTCAACTGTGACATCGTGACCCGAGCCAAAGTCGAATGAGCCATCCAGGTGCCCCTAGTGTTTTTTTGTTTTTTCAGTCCAGTGTAACTCGTACATTTTTCCTGGTATATCACAACTAGACAGTATTGAAGAGAGCAAATCAACTGTTTTACCAAATGTCTTCAATTTGAACTTGTCTTGATGTCTCCTGATGATTAGTTTCAGGTTATTCCTTAAAAAAAATTGAAGTTCACAGGCAATGTACTCGTCCCTTGGCTCAAGGTAGGTAGCGTAAGAGAAGATGGATCACTAAAATGTGCTGAATGCTTTCAAGACGAAAGTCTGATTTTCTATATCTATACTTTCTATGTCCGATTTTCGTGTATCATTTTTCGTTTTTACTGTATTCCAATCTGAGAGGTGAGAGTGTGACACATCACTGAAATGTCCCTTTTCTTTACCTGCCTTCTGCTCCTTTTCCACACCATCAGTTTGTTAGCAAAATCATGTTGTTTAGAATCATCTATATTCTAGACTTTGAAGAATACTTATTCCTGTTTTCTTTCTAAAAAAAATTTTTTTTTTACCATTTAGAGAAACAGAGAGAGAGAGAACAGGGGAGGGGCAGAGAGAGGGAGACATAGAATCTGACGCAGGCTCCAGGCTCTGCGCTGTCAGCGCAGAGCCCCATGCAGGGATCTGACTCACAAGCTGTGAGATCATGACCTGAGCCAAAGTCGGACGCTCAACAGACTGAGCCCCCCAGGCGTCCTCTGTTGTCTTTCTAAATGGAGTTCCTCTCAACAAAGTAAATACACATGAGTAACCGAGATACCAAACCCTGGGCCAAATTCTACAGCAGACACCTAGCCACTTAGCCACTTGTCATTTAAGCTTATGGACAAAATTAACAGAATGAACATCCCTGGTCCAGAGGGGGGGACTACCACTGCGCTCCATAGGCCGGACCTCGCCCCTCAGTTAACAGATGCCTCGGTGCAAGGCACTGACTTGACTTTAGGACCCACTAAGGTTTGTAAAGCACATTTGAAAAATCGTGTTCTGGGAGCACCTGGGTGGCCCAGTTGTTAGGCATCCGACTTCGGCTCAGGGCGTGATCTCATGGTTTGTGGGTTCGAGCCGCACATCTGCCTCTCTGCTGTGGGCACTGAGCCAGCTTTGGACCCTCAGTCTCCCTCTCTCTCTGACTCCACTTGCTCTTGCTCTCTCTCTCTCTCTTTCTCTCTCAATAAATAAATAAGCTGTTAAAAATGGCAAAGGACAAGGAAAATACCACACTGGATTAGTATGTTAAGGGGAGCCCTTACGCAGTGCAGACATGACTGAGAAATCTCCGTCTACTCATCACAGACCATGGTGTTCGTTTGCACAAACCATGACTTTCACCCCCTAGTGAGGGCTCAGAGGTGGAGGACACTTGCTCGTGAATGGAGGTTGCTCTAGATCCCAAGTCTTGATGGCCTGACCACATGCTGTGTTCCATTCACGAGGCCGGAGCGTCCGCATGTGGGTGAATCCGGATGGACTCACCTGGCACTATCACTTCTGAGCCTGGGGCCCACCACCTACTGTGGGGTAAGAGCAGGCAGTGTGATTGACGGTACCAGCACCGCCTTCTGTCCATGGTGGAGCCTGTAGGACTAGGGCAGACACTCAGATGAGCAGCCGCCCTAGATGGTTGGCACAAGACGTGCTTGACCGTGGTGCCTCCTCCATGGTCCCCACCGCAGTGACCGACACATCGGTATTTCTCAAGCGGGGTCCCACACTACCGTGGTCGGGAGTTTGCTACTGAATACGTTTCTATCTCCATCCTGTGGGAGGAAGAGCGTACCGATGTTTGGTCCTCAGAAAAGTACTGTATTTCCTTGGAAACCTCTACGGGATTGCATTCTAACTCTCAGCTCTCACACTAGATGAGCTACTTTTATGGAGTAATGGTGGCCCCGAGTTCATGGTGAAATAACACACCTCCCACAAAAGGAGAGGGGACGTGGACTCCACAATAGCTGTTCTTAGATGTGCCGGCTCACAAAGGGAGACAGGAAATCATAGAGAGATTACGAAGATTGCTTTATGGCGGTGGCCCTATAATTACCCTGGTGGAACAGTCCCTTCCCACCTTTTGGTTCTAACTGAAACATCCAAATACTTGAACTGAGCACTCAGTGCTGAACTCCATCTTCCATCAAAGCTGATTGAAATGCCATTTTGTTGCTCTCTCTTGCAAAAAGGCCCTTCTGTCAAGATACCCCTAATGCGTTTGCACTTCTTGTGCGAGGAATCACTTCAGATGAAAAGCTGCAATTATATCGATACGAGTGTAGAAGGGGGGTAAGGGTAATGACGGATGCGCACAGAAATACCTCCTTTCAACGTTGCCTTGGGGACAATCATCTTACTTGTCTTGGAGATGGTTGTGAACAGACAGGGGTTAGGTAAGGAGGCAACTTAGTATATATCCGGTGGTCAAATTCAGAAAATTCTAGAAATGCTTAGAAATTCTTAGTAAGAAACAATTCTGTAAACAAAAACCTCTCCCCTCTTAAATTCCAATGCCTAAGTCTGTTAATCTTCAGTTTCAGTCAATTGACATCTAGATCACACGGGGTTTTTTTTTAAGGCAGATAGCTTCTGTGGAAAAAAAAGAGAAAAGAAAGGATGGCTTTGAAATAGTTATTTGTTTGATTTTTAATATTTTCTTACATAATGCCAAGCACTGTCTTGTAAATCATTTGGGAACAGAACTAACGTGCACATTCACACACATATATCTCCTTATTATTCGTTTAAAACACTGTCTAGCATTAATGGAAAAGATAACGTATAAGGGAAAAGAAAGTAAAAACTTGTTTCAGTCATAGGACAGCTATAATTCAATTCACTCTTTTAAATATTTTGAGAGGATGTCATACTCTGTGTCAATATATTGCACTTCAATTCTGTTTCGTTGACACTATACTTCATTTATACTGTGAAATCTCTGATGTTTCCTTAATTGATTAATCCTGTATTCATTTGAAATGTACATGAATTACTTTTATTTATATTTGAAGTGCTACCGACTGAGTTTGGATTCTCATTTCTGTAAGTGGAGATCTATCATTTCATTACGGCCACAAAAATTTATTGGTTTACAGCAATGACTGTATGTAAGGCTGAATCACTTAGTCTTCACACTATTTGTAGCGGTGAATGATGGTCACAGACTTTGTGTAGTCATTCTCATCAAGAGATGGAGTCTATTTTCTTTTTTTTGTTTGTTTTTTTATTTATTTTTGAGAGGCAGAGACAGTGCAAGCAGGGGAGGGTCAGACAGAGAGGGAAACACAGAATGTGAAGCCGGCTCCAGGCTCTGAGCTAGCTGTCGGTACAGAGCCCAACGCGGGGCTCGAACCCACGAACCGTGATATCATGACCTGAGCTGAAGCTGGATGCTTAACTGACGGAGCCACCCAGGCGTTCCAAGATGGACTCTATTTTCCAACCCCATGAATTAGGACTGGCGTCATGATTTTCTATCAGCAGTCGAATGCAAGGGAGTGTGATTCTTTCAAGCCTGTACTTCTGTTCTCTCTGAACACTGCTGCTGTGTGAACAGTCTGCGCTAGCCTCCCAGAAGTGGGATCCGAGAGGTGGACGCAAGCCGTCTTCACTGTCCCAGCTAAGGCCCAGAATGATGACTGATCCCCGAGCTGGCACATCAAGCTGGGCCATCTCAGCTGAGCCCTTCCCAATCATCACCCCACAGTCACATGAGAAAATAGACAATTGGTGTTTAAGCCATGAAATCTTGAGTAGATGACTGTGTAGCGATGGGTAATTGAGACGCCATCCTCTACCAAACATAATCAGAAAACTCATCACAAAATGTATCTATGTAAAGACTGATAAAATATAATGATGCTAAACTCAAACCTCAGCTGATGTAGAAATTACATTTATTTCCTATTATTTGCTCTGTTCTTTTTAGAGGAAGATAATTCATAAAATTCTTTGTTTTCAAGTCTGATAAACAGATTGGTAAGATAAACCAATGTTTTCCTCATGCCCATTTTCAAGAGGGGTTTGTCTGGTCAACAGTTTATATGTAGCAGCTATGTTAGAGAAAATACAGAAATTATTTGTATCTGTCTCATTCTTAAAATGGTCAAAGAGTGTCTAATGGGAAAGGGGTGAGGATATATTTCTGGGAACATATCTTGATAAATGACCTGACTTTGAAAATCTATTAAACATGTAAGATTAATAAGGCACTTAAACTACTTTTCCCAACCTGTCTCTAATTCTCGTGTTTTATAAGTTATAATCTACATTCAACATTGCACAGTGTGGCCACGGATGCCTTTGATGGTGAGTGTCCTGGAGGGTGATGGAGCTCGTGTTCTAATATTGAAAGAAAGATCATTATCTCCATGGCTGTCAGGAAGGAAAGTCTTTCCTGATGTTTTTCTTCAACACCCAGTTTTTATCAAAATTTATCTCCTGAAATTGTAGCTGTTCAACAGTGCGTGAAGTTATTCATTTGAGACTTAATCCTGTGGCTTGGAGCAGGAAAGTGGTATTTTGGCTTAGCAAATGGTCTGTGTTTACTGTTGGACGTTTCAAATGTAGAAACAGAATTCCAACTAGTGCCTTCCTTAATGTCCATTCCCAACCAACCTCCCTGCCAGCAACCCTCAGTTTGTTCTTTGTATTTAAGAGTCTCTTACGGTTTACCTCCCTCTCAGTTTTTATCTTACTTGATTTTTCCTTCTTTTACCCTATAGTCATCTGTTTTGTTGCTTCTATTTCACATATGAGGGAAATCATAGGATATCTGGCTTTCTCTGACTTACTTTGTTTAGTATAATACAGTGTAGTTCCATCCATGTTGTTGCAAATAGCAAGATTTATTTTTGATTGCTAAGTAATAATCCATTGTGTGTGTGTGTGTGTGTGTGTGTGTGTGTGTGAGAGAGAGAGAGAGAGAGAGAGAGGGAGAGAGAGAGAGAGAGATCCCATCTTCTTTATCCATTTATCCGTTGATGGACTTTTGGGTTCTTTTCATAATTGACCTATTGTCGAAGCTATTGTTGATAATGCTGCTATAAACATTGTGGTACATGTGCCCCTTCGAATCAGCATTTTTATGTCCTTTGGATAAATACCTAGTAGTGCAATTGATGGATTGGAGGGGAGTCTATTTTAAATTTTTTGAGGACCCTCCGTACTGATTTCCAGTTTTGATTCAAATCACCAGTGCAAGAGGGTTTTCCTTGCTCTGCATCCTTAGTAAGATGTGTTGTTGACTGAGTTGTTCATTTCAGCCATCCTGACAGGTGTGAGAGAGTATCTTCTTGTGGTTTTGATTTGCGTTTCCCTGATGATGAGTGATGTTGAGCATCTTTTCATGTGTCTGTTGCCATGTGGATGTCTTTTTTGGAGAAGTGTCTATTCATGTCTTCTGCCCATTTCTTCCCTGGACTATATTTGGTTTTTGGGTGTTTGATGACTTCCTTTCATATTTTGTATCCTCACCCAGATATCTTCTCCCGTTCTGTAGGTTGCCTTTTAGTTTTGTTGATTGTTTGTTTCACTGTGCTGAAGCTTTTTATCTTGGTGAGGTCCTAAGTTTTCATTCTTGCTTTTGTTTACTTTGCCTCCAGAGGTATGTCTACTAAGAAGTTGCTGCAGCCCAGGTCAGAGAGCTTGCTGCCTCTTTTTCCTTTGGGATTTTGATGGGTTCCTGTTACTAAGATTGCTTGCTGCTCACATAAGCCTGAACAGTTGGGAGCAGCGGTATATTGAGAGTAACAGGGGTGCCGAATTCCGATGAGCTATGCAGAAAGGTCATGACTCACAATGTTTGGGTCATAGGGACTTGCCTCATTTTGAAGATGGTGCAGATGATTTTTTTTTAGTCCCAACAGACGCATGCTCCAGGGATAAGAGGAAGCACGGTGAGGACTGCGATGTCTTGTTTATAACAGGATGTGAGAATCTGGGGGAAAGCGCTCACCAGAGCAGTGTTCAGCCAGACTAACTGATCATCCAAACTGCAATCTGCCAGGCAATGTTCCTGATGCTACCAAGTCCTTAATGATTTTTGAAGTCACATGAAGCCTTTAGGAACCATGAAACCACCAACTTTTGGTATATTGTAAAGAGCAATTTCAATGATAGAAATAATTACACATTAGAACAATAGCTTTCAATACAGACAAATGAAAAGAAAAATATAATAGAAATCCCTCTTTTCAGTGCCTAAATGTTTTGGTGGATTATCTCCCAATCTTTCTGGACATTTAAAGAGAACCACAAACGAAAATCAAAATTATCTCAACGAAACTAGTTTTGCTTTCTTGTTTTTGTTTTTTAAGAAAACAAGGTTGTGACTTCCTTGTCTCTGACCGTGGAAGCTGAGCAATGAACCCAGAGATTCTAAAGACAACATTCCAGTAAAATATCAACGTTTTTCTTTGTACCCTTGGAATTCTTGTAATAGACGATGACATTTCTGAATCCTTGTTCTACGGAAACGTGAAAGGAAAATGTGAGCAAGTGTCTAACATAAAGAAGTTTAAATTTAACTGACCTATATTAGGACATTGGAAATATGCTGATGAAATACTATCTTTTATTTAATGTTTATTTATTTTTGAGAGAGAGGGGAGAGAGAGTGAGCGAGCATGAGTGGGGGTGAGGCAGAGAGAGAGGGAGACTCTGCATCTGAAGCAGGCTCCAGGCTCTGAGTTGTCAGCACAGAGCCTGACACAGAGCTTGAACTCAAGAGCTGTGAGATCATGACCTGAGCCAAAGTCAGACACTCAAATGACTGAGCCACCCAGGTGCCTCAACAGTATCTTGAAGAAAAAAAGAAAAGTACATTTTCTTGTCTACCAAAGGAAAAAAAAAACATTTCAGAAATTTGCCTTGGTTTTACATTTATGGGCCCTCTGACTTATGGAAGGGATTTTCAACAATGATCTCATAATGCTTCATATCAGCACAATTCCAGAATGCTTGTGGCAGAAATGAACTTGATTCCCTGATGCCACTTTTAATTAGTCACGTAAGAGCATCCTGGAAGCGTCATTGGAACAGCTAGTCTTTGTAGGTTATGGATCCAAAAGGAGGTTGAAGACGATGCAGAGTGACCCTAGCTCTTGGGCTGTTGGAAAGCTCCCCAGGGGGTGGCTGTTTAAGGATTGAAGGTTGGCCCTGCATCCTGGATTGCAATGGATTCCTGCGATCCTCCAAAAAACAACATCTTTCCCTGGGCTCCCATACACCAGGTCATGCCAGAAATTCCCAGGCTCTTACCTGATTTACTACGACCCAGCGGCTCAGTGAGCCACCTGTGAATACGCACACATACTTACGCGGATCTGAACTTGGCCATACGCAGCCCAGGACAAGGGAACCTTCAAGTAGATAAAGGAAATCGCTAGCTAACCACATCCATGACTCAAAACTTAAGTCATATTGAGGGGCACCTGGGTGGCTCAGTTGGTTGAGCGTCCGGCTTCAGCTCAGGTCATGATCTCATGGTTTGCAGGTTCGAGCCCCACATTAGGCTCTGTGCTGACAGCTATCTCAGAGCCTATCTTCAGATTCTGTGTCTCCCTCTCTCTCTGCCCCTTCCCTGCTCATGCTCTCTCTCTCTCTCATTCAAAAATAAATAAAACATTGAAAAAATTCAAAAGAACCCAACTTAAGTCATATTGAGAGACGCCTATTTATCTTCACCACCTGTGTGTTGTAGAGGCCACACAATGACGGAAGAGAATGCATGTGCCAGAGACATGAGTTTCCTTTTCAGTTCTCTGTAGGGCGTCTTTCCAAAGACACAACAGAAAATAACAGTGATGAGTCAGTACCTGGCAGAACCGTACGTCTTACCCAGAGGAATGGCTGGTAGTCTGCCCGATGACGGAGGGATTCCTCTTCAAATTATTACGTTATCTCCGATTTACAAGCAGTTATTACAGATACGGAGGAAGAGGTCCCAAATCACCAGCCTTCAACATTAAGATCCAGAGAACTCATAATCATCCATTTTCTTTCCTCGAAAAGACCTCCTCTTGCCATATATTGATGAGGCACTTACATGAGTCTCTCTGTTGCTGTTATCAGCGCGTCCTGATTCCGGCACTTTGAATTGGCTCCCACCCGTTGAAATTTCACCTTTTTTTTACTTTAATCAGTCCGATGACTGATTTCACGTAGAAATATGTACAAACATTCACACCGTGAGTTGATAGCAGTGGCCTAATGGCCTTTCTCGCACCACATTCCAGTGTGTCACTAAGGAGCCCCATGTTTTAGTTCCAGAATATGCTGTTTCCTCAGTGCAGATAGATGAGTGAAGGAGAAATGTGGCTACTTACCTGTCCGCCCACCCTTCCCACCGGCCGGCTCCTTCTCTACCTTGTTGTTTTTGTTGATGTTGTGCACCTGAAAGGAACAAGTTTATTTAGTTATTTATATTATTCTTTGACAGAGCGAGCAGGGGAGGGGCAGAGAGAGAGGGAGATAGAGGATCTGAAGTAGGCTCTGCGTTGAGAGCACAGAACCCGACATGGGGTCAAACTCATGAACCATGAGATCAAGACCTAAGCCAAGGTCAGACACTTAACTGACTGAGCCACCCAGGTGCTCCCAAAAGAAAGCTTTTAGCCTGAAAGGCAAATCTGGGTGTGGGCTCTGAACAAATATGTGGAAGAAGAAGGTAGCAGGTGCGGTCTTTGTGGCTTGATCATCTTGGGTTGCCAGTGTCCAGGCATCAGCCCTTTTTGGATATGAAACCTCCACCTTAACGTGTGTTCTTCAGATCCATTCTGGAGTTTTCCATTCTGTTAATCGCCCCAGAATTTAAAGTTTATCATGATTAAATGGGGAATATTTGGGAAGCGTCCGTCCATCAGGTGAGGTGATGAGGAACCTTCACTGAGGCAACATTGGAACACGTGGACATGCATCTAGGAAAGGCAGGGTCCTGCTGTTGAAATGATTTGACGTCACACGGTGGAAGAAATGAAAGTAGGGCCGTCAGATTCCAGAAGGCAGATCTAGATCTCAGAGGCATAAGTTATCAGGAGGCAGAGATAACAAAAATGGTAAAACATATATGCTAGGAAATAGAATTCTAAATGTGCCTCTGTTTCATAACAAATATTCATTAATATCATTATGATTTATATTCCACCAGTTTTCCAAAAAATATCAGTGTTTGCACATACTCGCTGTTTTAATGCCTTTCATGCTGTCCGCCACTTAAGACAAGTTCAATCCAAATTCTTTATGTTGTTATTCTTGTTATTAATTCAGAGTTTTCCTAGATATTAATAAAGACATTGCAGACGCAGATCATCTATCGCCTGCTCACTTCATTATCATCACTACTGAACTTATTCCCGACACAGTAGACCTGTAATTAATGCGGGGTCAGTAATAAAAACAAAATGATGAAAGCAACATATTCTTTTTTGTCCGACGGTTAAATACATATAAAAAGACACTGGAAACCATGTAGAGAAAGCAGGATACGATTATATTAGGACCCACCGTGAAACAGTCGCTAATACTGAGCAATATAATTAGACTCAACAGAGATTTCTGTAAACCGAAGCGAGCCTGTTACTGGCTTGCTCTCCGGGTTGAAAAATGGAGACATTGGCACAGATGTCAACGGGGTCCCTCAGGAGGGTCCCACTGTTCCTCTTTTGATGTGTAGGACCCCCAAGAAACACCCAAATGACTTTTAGAAGAGCGTTAGGGCTACGGATGTGTTATTTTCATCTAATAGTATGTGCAAATCGAACAGTACATGGAGATTTCCTCCGTTAACCAGGTACCTTAAAGCAATGACTATTTGATAAACAAATATTTGGTATGAGTATTAGTTGATAGTCTCCTTTGGACATGGGTGTTTATATACTAATATAGTTTATATGCTAATCTGGGTATGAGCAAGCTGGTCTATAGGCTTGCCTGGATAGGAACTAGGTAGTCTGTAGACTCCACTGGGTATGGGTAAGCTGGGCTGCAGACTTCAGTGCTTACAGATCAGTGCGTCTACAGACCCCATTAGGAATGGGCAAGCTGGTTTATAGCCTTCCTGGGGAGGGGGGATAATTGAGGTAGACTTCTGTCATAGAAATAGATCCATTTACACGGGGGTGGTGGGAAATGCACAAGTGAACCTGACAAAGCGTCAGCGTGAGCTAATCTTAGGAACAAACACTCGGATTTAAAAAAAAAATCAGCAATGTTCGTGCGCTGGGTGCAAGCTTGCTTCTGTTTGCCATGCGTTCTGATAATCACCAGGTACAGACTTAAGCAAAAGAGAAAACGTTATAACTGGCCTTTGCTCCTTTTTAAGGATTCAGAACCATAAGCTACTGCCTGATTCAAGTAATAATAATCAGAGAAGACAGTAATATTAGTAAGGTGTAACGTGAAGTCCTTTGGTCGATGAAGAAATTTTTCTCATTGTATGACTGGTTAAGAATGATTCTTTGAAGTCAGAATATTCATAGTGTCGAGGGTTTAGAAAGACCTAAGCAGTATGGTACAATCAAATTAGATGATTCTAAACAAGCGTAATGCTAATTCAAAGGACAAGAGTTAATTTGAAAACTCAGCTACCTTTTTAACATATATATTCCACCATTTTAGTTTTTAAAATATCTGTAATAGTTTGGCTAATACATTTGTTTAATGCTTATTTTTGAGAGAGTGAGACAGAGCATAAGCTGGAGAGGGGGAGATAGAGAGGGAGACACAGAGCCCGATGCATGGCTCAAACCAAAGAGCTATGAGATCGTCACCTTAGCCAAAGTCAGATGCTCAACTGACTGAGCCACCCAGGCACCTCTGATCAACACATTTCTAATTTTGATACTTTTAACTAGATAGCAAGTAATGAATTCAGTCATTTAAAAGTCACATTTTTTGAAATTTTTCTTATGTAGGCCATAAGAATAATTATAATAGGCTGGGATTAGTCTTTCATGATAACATGTCAGTGATGCTTCTTAGCTCACAGATTTTGTTGTTGTTGTTTTTGTTTGTCTGTAGTTAACTCTTTTCTCTGACAAACTGACTAAAAGAATATTAGACTTCATAAATGTGAAGAAACTATTTACATCACTGTCAGGGTCGAAGGAAAAGTCAGGATTATCCGAGCATTTCTTTCCTATTTCACAAACATTTCCTAGTAATTACGCGTGTTCCTTGGCCAAGTCTTGTTGAAATGACAAGTTATTTACACCTCTGTTTCAGATGAGTGTCATCATGATATTTTAAACTCCCCAGTTTGTAAGTTTTAAGACATGCTAATTGTGTAAGCAAGCAGGCTCCGCAGTCCCTATGGATACGCGCTCAGGATAATTCAGATGGTCAAGAATTTGTAATGCAGCTGAACAAAGCCTTTGTTTTATATAATACTACATCCTGGACTCATTAGTAAACAAATTATTTTTCTATTACCTGCTGCAGAAAGATGAAAGTTGTTTAAAATACAGTATACGTATTATATGCTGGAATTAAGAGTCTTTTATGGCATTAAAATATCCCACGGATGGAGAGAGTCCAAATCACTGGACTCAATTCACGGCTTCACTGAGCCCTGACAGATCAATTTAATATGTGAACATCATTAAAGTCAACAGTTCTCGTGCAATTTAAGGCTCCCACCGTATAATACAGGGGCAATGTCAGGATTTGGACGTAGAAAGATAGTTTTAAAAAAGCCATTAAGATTTAGGAATAGGAGAAATTACAGTGGCTAGTAAAGTAGCATGAGATATTCTGGAACATTCCCCATTTTTAAGATACCAGATACTAAACATGGAGTGATTTACTACAAATGAGGTGGACAGGTTTAGATAATTGTTTCGGAGCTCACCCCTGGGATTTACCGCATGTATACTCTAGTATGTAGGCGGCACCTTAGATGTACACGGCTCGTTTGATCCCAGTCCCCTTCCTTTTTCTACCATCTCATTTCCTGTGAGGAACGGAGGCTGTCACAGCAACAGGGAAATCCGTTAGAGATGGACGGACCCTGCCTCTTAGGCACTTAGTCCTAACATAACATTCCTTTCGTCTTTTCCATATGCCAGAAGAACAAATCCTGTAGCTATTTAGAACCCTATGTACTTTCTCAAATACGAAGACGAAAGGTGTTCATTTTATGCAAATTAATATAACCATTTCTATCAAGATTTTTAAAAAGTGATCATTTTTATCTCCAGTGTTTTCTACTGCAAGGAATAGGTTTCTAAATCATATTGCAGGTCTTTGATCCTGTAATCAAAAGTCATAAAAAGAATCCATCCACGAAGGATTTGACTTTAGGCACTTCAGTTGGGTCCATTAAAAAAATAATAGGGGCACCTGGGTGGCTCAGTCAGTTGGGCGTCCAACTTTGGCTCAGGTCATGATCTCATGGCCTGTTAGTTTCTGCCCGGCATCAGGCTCTATGCTGACAGCTGAGAGCCTGCAGCCTGCTTTGGATTCTGTGTCTCCCTCTCTCTCTCTGCCCCTTTCTCTCTCTCTCTCTCTCTCTCTCAAAATAAACATTAAAAAATTCAAAAATTAATAATAACAACATTAGAGATATCAAATACTTTTCACTTTATCTTACTCGCATTTTAAGTAGAAATAAGATTGCATTTGGAAAAGGAGATCAAGGTGAAAAAACCATGTAACTCGCCTCTAGAAAACGTGAAATGATAATAATGGTATGAATGACTTAGATTTGGGGAGGTGGTTTCTCCCAGACTTCATTTCGCCTGGATTTTCTCATTCTTACATAGTTGTGATGTCATTCTTTATACATTCTTGCACACAAAAGAATTTGAGATCCCTATCACAGGATAATGATTACTCTGTGTTTAATGCTATTTCAGAACACTTTTATTGTGGGGCCATTTTTAGGAGATTCTGCACATTTAATCATGCAGTTAATGAGATTTTTGTTTTCTTATTGGAACGATGAGAGAAACTTTGAGAATTTTTCCCCATGGTGTTTCTCTTTGCCTTCTTAATAAATGAGATGTCAATAATGAGCGATAGGGTTGTTATTAATATGGGTTTGCTGAAGGGAAACCTTGGTTTCAGCTAATCTTAGGAGAGAATTACAATCCAAGACGTTCTTAATGAATAAGCAAGGGCCGTTCAGCAAAGCCATGCCACACCGATGCCACTCAGTCTCCTAGTCAGTGGTATGAGATTATGTTTGATTTTTTTTCTTCTGTCAATGTTTAGGCAACAGCGGGACCGGAATGTAACCCAGGGTGCCGCAGAGAGAGACTGTGGACTTCGGGTGCAGGCAAACTGTTCTTCAGGTAGGGATTTCTTTTATCTCTTCATGAGGCTGCTCCGTATTTCCGGGTTATACCAATGCTGTCTCTAGCCAAGAATTATAGTGATGCCACCTTGGTTTTCATAAAGGGGGGATCTAGTTAAAAGGAGATTCATTAAATTGAAAAATTCAGAATTGTTTTTTTAGTGCATGTTCCCTCATAAGTCATCAGTGAAATAACGCTCCATGCATCATGGAATCAGGGCTGTGTCTCATATGTTTGTATATGTTACGTGCATGTATGTAATATGCCATATATTATACATATGGTATAGATGTTGTATATCGTTTGCATGCAGGTATTTGTATCTAGATCATGTATATTATATACACAATTATATATATCATGTTTGAACATCTATGGGATATGATTATATGTCATAGACTCTGGGTCTGGAGTTCTCTCTTGTCAATCAAGAGAGCAGACGCAGGATTGAAACGCGAGCGAGGCTAGTGTCCGGGAGGAGGAAAGAGCCCTTGTTCCGTTTTTATCAGGCTCAGAAGGCTCACAAGCATGGCGGGCGTGCACAGAGAGACCAGGAATCCTGAACGATGACTCATGGTTGGTGGGATAATGGAGCGGTCAGGATATTTGGTGCAAGGGTTTGGGTCGCTGGGTGGAAGGTTGTTCACGGCAGACGTGGCCACCACCTCTGTTCACCTAAAGTGGCCCAGGGGCCAAGAAGAAGGAGCATGCTGCCTCAGGGTCCACACGGCACCCTTCTTTTGCTAATTAGCTTCCCTCCGGCGGCTTCGCCCTGCTTTTCCTGTTTACCTGTTTTGGTCCTTCCCGCCTGTGAGAGCAGCTTTCTGCTTGTCCGGAGCTGGTGTTTCCGTCCTGAACACCTAATCTTGTTTACCTCATTTTGGATGTTTTCATCCTGAGGTTTCCTATTCCTGTACCTTTGTCCTATAATGGGAGACTTTGTCCCTTTTGATCTAATCTTGTCTACCCAAACTTGGGTATTGATCTACCCAAACTTGTCCTATTGATCTAATCTTGTCTACCCAAACTTGGGTGTGCACCTCGTACGGCTCCCTAATTTCCTTACGCCGTGTTCACGCGTCAGTGCAAGCTCAGGGAATTGCTTAGCGCATTCCCCACAGTCACATGTGCTGATGTACATGTGTTCACAATACTGAATTCTACCTCTTTTAAATTTCCTTCCCTATAATGCTATATCTGTTTCTGTTTTCATTTTGTTTTCTTTCTTCTTTCAATTTCTCTTGCTCGCTCTTTGGCCATTAATTCCAGTATTTTTAGATGTGAGCGCCTCAGAAATGATAGAATTTTCACACCTGATCATGTAAGAAGATTCTAAAAGAGCTATGGAACTTACATTTTACATGATATTGAGAGTTTGGATTTGGTTCTTTGATCAAGTTCAGTGAAGCCAAGCCATTGTTTCATAGGAAATGGAAACATGTTTCCGGACTCATTTCACTCTCAGGACTTCATGGATGAGACTCTGGACCATTCACCTCACGCTGTACCTGCTTTCACAGCATAAACACAGAAGCTATAATATAAAATGATATTATCTGAGGGTGTGGAATATTCAATAGGTGCCCTTCTTCGACAGCCAGCCATGTGGAGTCATTAGCAGTTTACATGGAAAATATGTATGTTCCCTGTTAAGAGTGTTTGCTTTTGCTTTATTTTGTTGCTTTTTGATTTTACATTGGCAATTCATCCTCACGTATAGGAGGAGGGTTGGCGTTCTTTGAGGAGCTTGCATTTGCAAGATTTTGAAGTAACCTTTACCTTTGTGAAATGCGTGTGATTAAAGTCAGCCTGTTACTTGATTAGATCACCAGCAGTTTTCGTTTTTCTCTGTAGCTTTTCTAACAGTAGGAGTAAGGAGTATCGTAAACCTACTAAAATCCTGTCTGAAGTGGGTGGCTAAAAGTGAGCCGAGGGATTGCCTTGTTCAGTTGTTTTTTTTCCGCCCTTTGAAATGTACACATAACATGTCGGGCCGTGTTCTTCCCTAGAAACCTTGAAGTAAGGCGTTCTGAAGGTTGAGGCCGGTGGTGACCTCGAGCACGTCCTGTGGTGGCAGGTCAGGAGGTCAGGTGTCTCAAAGAACAGCCCGGTCTTTCAAGTGTGGTACTGTGTCAGATTGTGAGCTTTACTTCATAATTACTGGGCCCTCAGCAGTAGGTGAAGAATGCTTTAAGTCTTACGTACTATAGCTAATGAATTGGTAGCATTGTGTAGGGACTATAGGCCCTGGTCTGAACTTTGAATACTGATGCCATTGTGAAAGGAAATGAATATTCACAGATAAAAAGTAAAGTGTGCATTGGAGAAATTCACCGACTCCTCTTTTCTCCTACCCCTTCGCCAAGTGCTAATAAACACTGAGATAAATTTTTAGAATGGATTTTTTTCCCTCTTGCGACTGTTAGCATCTTTCATAACAGTGGTATTTCAAACTATTTTAGAGACTTTTATTACACTATGAGGGATATGAAGGAAAAAAATAACATAACGGGAATTTGTCTGTCTCTTTTCTGAATGCGTCAACAGGTTGCTCCTGAAAAGGATTCTTAGTTGTAAGAACGTTTTACTAGGGTACATTATTAGCGGTTGATGTCGTGAGGTGTTCATTTCTGTCGCAGTCAGGAAAGCCAATCCCTTGCTGTGCTCTCAATTTAACTTAAATCTCATGATTTCATGTTTTGAACAAACGCCTACTTAATTTCTGGCACTCGCTCCCGCCCCACTGACAGCGGATGCCTGATGGCTGTGATTATTAATACATTACAGTGATGGCCGGAGGAAGGCATTAAGTCAAACACTGACTTGAGGACGGCAAAGACCGCTGAAAGGGTAGCAACACTTCCCCATAACTTTAAAAATATTAATGAAAATAAATGATATCACAGAGCCAGGTAGTTTAGTTTCTTTCACAAAAACACAGGTTCTTTTTATTGCCTTCAGTATATGGGCAGGAAACGGTCCTTGGGGAAAGACATCGACTTTGACTTTGTACTAAACTTAATGAGAGAGGAACTGAATCCGGAATGACCTACAGTGAGCTGAGATGCTCCTGAACCTGCGAGCGCTTTGCGTATTTCTTCTCCGCATACAGCTGGGTATGCTGGCAGCAAACACCTTCTGCACAAATGCATTTTTGGAACATGGGATCGTATTGATGGGAGAAAAGCAACATGCTGATTCCGAAGGGCGCAGAAGAGTCGCGTCTCCTGGGAGGACATCCATGCAGAGTTGGAAAGTCAGCCTCCTGCTTGAACGTGTTGTTTATATTTATTCCCCTCCAACTAATGCCTTATGACGACTTCATTCACATCTATTCAGTGTCACGTTTGTGTTGCAACCTCCTGAATGTCAGGGTCAGCCATGCAGTTTCGCATGAAATAACACCTATAAAAGTGTTTTGTGTCCAGGTAAAGCCTGTGTCTACACTGAGTGAATGGGTTGGCATCCTCCCTGGGATCTCTCCGTTTGCTGTTTTCCTCAACCGTCCCTGCATCTGCGTCCTTGTGGCTGGTGCGTCTAACACCAGCCATGACTGATACGGACGGGTGACAGGGCTTGTGTTCTTGGGTCTTGACCACTGGATTTCACTTTCCGCCTGTTATTGCTGTAGTGATGTCCCCCTGGATCAGCAAGCCAGGCATCTTCAGATTCAGTCTCAAGGCCGCAGAATTTTACAGTGCACTGGCCCGGAGAATAGCCACGCCCCGAGAATAGCCACACCCCCGATTCGGGTTGCCTCCCTCCCCGATCCCTCCTCTCTACTTGGATCAATATTTGGATCCATACCAATATTGGATCCAAACCAATATTTGGATCAATGGATTCCTAAGAATGGACTTGATGCCAACCTGGAATGGAGCCCACATGCTAGAGTCTCCTTGCACACCTAATTGCAAACATTTTGTGCTACCTGATGACGCTAAAGAAAGCGTATCCACAGTTTATTGCATGACGGCGAACTCTACAGAGCTGGGAAGTTCAAAGTTTAATGGGTTTATATCTCGCGTTTCAGTAAAGGACATCTATTTAGCCTTACACGGGTCATTGTCACTCAGTCAAGGCTTGAAAGTCCCATGGAACACGTAGGAAGCAACCAATTTTATTTATTTAAAGGATCCTTTTAAGATAAAAATGACTAAAATAGAGTCCAGAATACACACACACATATTTTATTAATGTGACCTGAGTGTGTATTATTAAATTACATGACAAATATTTCATAATTATGACTAGAAAATCACCTGTAAAGTCACAGAGGTCCAAAATGTGTGCCTATGAGTAACACCTGCACTGTTAGTATCAGAAAAGCACACAGTATAATCATGCGTACTGCGGTGATTTGATTTACAAAGTTCCTCACTGTCCATGTACAGAATACTTCATCACATTTCTCACTGCGAGGAGTCACACTACAACATGGCGGGAGGGCAGGATCCCTGCTCAGCCTTGACAAGGGATTGGTCAAAGCCCGGGAGCCAACCCATGCTGGGGGCTCCCTTGTTTCTTCCAGAGCCTTCACCTCCTTTCCTGAATCGTACGAGGCTGTGATTCTGTGTCTGGCCATGTGTAGGACTCAGCTTCTCGACACATCTTTCCATGTCTGCTCAATGCTGGTGGAACTCCTCAACATTGGGCACACTGATAAAATGATGTTAACACAGCAGGTCATTCCCACACCCGGCAGGACATCCTGGTTAGCTCCTTATGATTAGGAAAGTCCCCACTGCCAAGCTCTACCCCAGAGGGAGTGTGGTCCGATTGCTGATGAGAATCACAAATCCAAATGTGGGGACAAGGACGGTGTCACATTTGGGAGCTGGCTGTGGTTTTACTCATCCGCTTGTCTCAGGAACTTCTCCATCCATATTGGCTGTTACCGCTTGTCTAGTCAGTCTGCACTATCAGTACGTTGGCTGACACGCTTCGGAGAGCATTCCAGGTTTCCAGTCAAAATGTGCTTTCGAAGGAGCCTGGGCAGCCATCTCCTGGGAGAGATGGAATGTCTGGAGAGAACAGAGGGTCAGGATATGGTGTAAGATCCTTGCATTGGCTTCATACCCTAATTCCACTCTTGGCCATGTGTCTTCCCAGAAAGGACATTCGTGTCTCACTTTCTTTCTCTGCAAATTCCACCTTGCATCAGTGTGTTCCTATGCAATGTGCAGTGACTGTAAAAAATTTTTCACTGCAGAACACCTGGGGGGCTCAGTTGACTAAGCCTCTGACTCTTGATTCAGCTCAGGTCATGATCTCACGGTTGTGGGATCGAGCCCTCCATCAGGCTCCATGCTGACAGTGTAGAACCTGCTTGGGATACTCTCTTTCCCTCTCTGTCTCCCTCTGCCTTCCCTCTAACTCATGCATGTGCTTACCTACTCTCTCTGTCTCAAAATAAATAAATAGGCATTACAAAAATTTTATCCCACACAGACATGGATCCAGGCATGTTCCTCCAGCTGCTGAGTAGTGAGGAGGTAGCTAGAGACATTGTCGCTATTGAAAATATTAAAATGAACTGAATAGGGAAAGATAAATATGAGCTCACCTAGCCAGCAGAACAAAGGTATTCTACACTGACAGCTCCCTCCTACATCAAATCACTCACCCTTCAGCTACCACCTAGAAGTTTAGAACATTCTCTTAAAACATGAATTATTCATTTACTTTTATTGATCACCTACAGTAAGGAAGTCATCATGCTAGGCGTCAGGAGTATCATTTTTGGGGTGCCCAGTTGGCTCAGTCCAACTCTTGGTTTCGATTTAGGCCATGATCTTGCAGTTCATGAGTTCAAGCCCCAAGTCAGGTTCTGCGCTAACATGGTGGAGCCTGCTTAGGATTCTCTCTCTCCCTCTCCCTGCCCACCACAACTCTATCTCTCTCTCTCAAAATAAATAAAAACTTTAAAAAACCACTTTATAAAAAGTCATTTTCATAGCATCTCCTCAGTAAATATTGATGACTCACAAATCCCGATCACAGATTTCAGGAATTTAACTGATACCCTAAACATTTTCTTTAACAAGAAAAAATGAAAAGTATGTAATTTGTTTCCTTTTTAATACTTTTTTATTTTATTAAGATTTACATCATAATTATATATCTAAATATTTACTGTATGTTTTTAGAGACCTTTATACTCTGAGTTATCTTCCCATAAGTAAGTTCCTTTAGGCGCATCCATTTGTATTTTATAGAAAACCCTTACCTTGAGATCACAAATAAAAAGGTACATAATTTGCAAATGTTATAATGATTCTAAAGCTCAAGTAACCTTTTTCCAAAATTGCAACTACCCATTTAGCCTTTAATGAAAATGGAAACCAAAACAATTGCATCAACATATCACTGTGTAGGGGGCACCTGGGAAGCTCAGACCGTTGAGCATCCAATTCTTGATTTCAGCTCAAGTCATGTTCTCCCGCTCCTGAGATCAAGCCTCCACACTGAGCTCCACACTGAGCATGCAAGCTGCTTAAGATTTTCCTTTCTCCGTGCCCCTCTCCCCCACTCTCTCTAAAATAAATATAAAAGCAAAATTTTATTTCTATTTTTATTTCTTTTAATGTTTATTTATTTATTTTGAAAGAGAGAGAGAGCAGGGGAGGGGTAGAGAGAGATGGAGTGGGAAGATCCCAGCAGGCTCTGAGCTGTCAGTGCAGCACCCAACATGGGGCTTGAACTCACGGACTGTGAGATCAATATCTGAGCAGAAACCAAGAATTGGAGGCCTAACGGCCTTTGGCACCCAGGCGCCCCTATTAGTAAAAGTTTAAACGTATGATTGTATCAAATTCTGTTGACTAAGAAATTCCTCAAAGATCAGTGAGCCATGATTACTAGAAGGGTTGGATCACTAGCAAGGCTTAATTGTAAAGTATTTAACAGGTGGCCACAAACTGTGTTTTCCTATGAGGGGTTAGGAAATGCCGATATCATTCGGTGATGCATCTAAATGGCATTGCCTAGTGTGATCGTTGCAAAGAAACTCCAGGTCACTTCCTCTTCCTCTGTTGATTTGATAAGCTTCCACGAGTGTAGCGTGGCCCTGCCCTCCACCGACACGGGCAGCCAGTGACCCGTCCGGTCTTCTTCCTCCCGCACTCTCTTGGCAGCTGCCCTGACCCACGGGCAGCCAGTGGTTCCAAATGCGTGTGCCAGGACCAGCGCTCCACCCCAGGTGTTAGTCTTCTCCAGAAGATGTGATCCAACCTTGGCGTTTCTTCCCAAGTAGTTTTGCACCAGCCACTCAGAGTCCGTGACTTTCAAATCAGCCACCATCTGAGCTGAGAACACTTCCTGAGACTCAAAGACATCAGTATCATTCATTGTCCACACTGCCTTTTCTGCAGTGCATGGAGAATATTTTGACCCAACTAAAAGCGGATCATCTGGATCCTGAGACACATACACAAAATCTCTCAAATACATGACACATGGCCAGAACCTTCGCCTCTGCCATCATCAGCATTGCCGATGAACTGCCAGGCAGGAAAGAAGGATTTGTGGCTATCTCCATGCCGTGGGGCTGAATGAATACGGGTTTGAGTTTGGCCATCTGGTCCACCAGAGGAAGGATGAATGCCCTTATCTTTGAGAACTGTATCTTCTGGTACTTTGAAGGGGACACCGTCACACAGGAGTCCTTCATCCTGAGCCTTCATGGCTAGGCTGTGTAAGCACAGCACATCCTTACCCTGATCCAGTTGGGAAACTGCAGAAGAGGTGGCCAGTCCATCTGTAGAGTGGTCCGTGGCCTCATCGGTGCAGAATGCTGCCAGTGCGGAGAGCTCAGATGTTAGGAAATACAAAGTGAAATTAGAGATTACAGACAGTCATTGAGCCAGAGTCTTGGCCTTATGGAGTTCGAGCATCATTTTCCTCACTTTCCTTGAGTGGCAAACAGGGACGTCAGACAGTACCTTCACCCCCACGTCACACTGCCCAGAAGCAATCAAGCCAACACCTGTGGTATGGTTGGTTGGCAGAGTTGGAAAGCACGGCGACAGTGGGAGCAAGAGTCTTGTCTGAAAAGCCAGCTCCGAGCCCCGCCTCTCCAGCCACATTTCCAGTTTTCACTTCCTATGTGCCAACGATGACCCCATCAGCGGCTTCCTTTGGGACATTGGTTGATGCACCAACGCCAAAAGTGCTGCTGTAACCAAACCATGTGGCGTCCGGTCCGTCTCTGATGGGCCTCATTGCAAAAGTGGAGTGTGAACACCAGCCATGACCTCAGGGCTCCTCTTGTTAGGTTTGGCTAAGGGGTTCTTTAATTTGTTCTTGGTGGCTGTGGCAGCCCTTGCTTGGAGGAACTGCTCCGATGTCTTATTAAAAGTCTGAGGCCCCATTCTGATGGACTGGGAAAATTTTTAAACGAGGCAGGACTATAATTTATTTCATAAGCAGAAGAAAAAATAGGGATACTTGAAGTTCTGTTTTTTTTCTAACTTTATTTATTTTTTGGACAGAAAGAGACAGATGGGTAGAGAGAGACAGAGACACGGAATCTGAAGAGGGCTCTAGGCTCTGAGCCATCAGCACAGAGTCCAAGATGGGTTTTGAATTCATGAACTGCGAGATCATGACCTGAGCTGATGCTTAGGCTTAACTAACACCACCCAGGCACCCCTGAATCTGTTTTTTTTTTAAATGTTTATTTATTTTTGTGACAGAGACAGAGCACAAGCATGGGAAGGGCAGAGAGAGAGAGAGGGAGGGAGACACAGAATCTGAAGCAGGCTCCAGGCTCTGAGCTGTCAGCACAGAGCCCACCATTGGGCTCAAACCCACAACCTGTGAGATCGTGACCTGAGCCAAAGTCAGATGCTCAACTGACTGAATCACCTGGGTGCCCCTGAGTCTGTTTTATATATAGACTATTTCTAGAAGTATTTAAATATGCTCAATTGGAGTCAGTCTCTGTATTGACTCGTTTCATGCTTTTTGAATATTTACCAATTAGTGCTAATTATTGACTGATCAATTCAACAGTTGGGAATGATAGTCCATACGTGTTCTGATACCTTCCATTCTTGAACTACTCATTTCATTTTTTGTCTTTGTCTTTTTCGTACGTTAAGGGTGCAAAATAAAACAACTGTAATGACTGTGAACTATTTGTGTCACAAATCCTCCCTGAGTTCTGCATTCACAATTGCATCCTGCAGGGTTTGTGTGTGCATGTGTGCACACACACACACACACACACACACACAACACACACTCATCAAGAGTTGATGATGTCTGTTTCTTATTCTTATTCATTTTTACTCAGGTGGAATTATGAGTAAACAGTTTGAATCAGCATTGAAGGCTTTTTCATTATTGTCATTTTTCTTGGAGGTTCTATAAAACTTTCTGATAATTATTATTTTCCAGTCTTTGGATTCTTCGCTTCTGGAGTTCTGGGTGACGGATTTGCTTTCTCTTCATTGGCTTGATACATATATCTGGTTTCTGTGCTACAGTAAAAATGCCAACGGAGGTTGTTTTTTTTCCTTCTGTGAAGAATTTTTGCAGCGCTCTAAAGGAAATACAGAAAATACCAGATAAGCTACGACATGAAATAAAATTCATAAAAAGCTCTTCCCGGGTGGTTCTCGGAGACGCATCCGCTGCGACTTTGTGCAGAGTGCCAGGTTTATCTCTTTGATTCAATGGTACCAGCCACCCTCCAGTTTCGTCCTGCAGATGTGGAATAGTTTGCTTTTCAAGTCGGCCATAAGCACTCTGTTTATAAAGCACTTAGCTCCAGCGCACCATGCGAAGAATGACATGATGAAACACACAGACGCCCCTTTTAAAGAACCTGATGTCTGAAAGCATCACAGCACAGTGAATCATTCTCAAAAATCTGCCTTGTAGGATTCATGGTTTCAATTATGGAACAATTTCAAGGGCCACCACTCCAAAATTCACCAAAAAGGGCCGACTTCTGCTCCACTGTCCTATTGTTTTTGATCATAGAGCTAAAGACAGAACTGGTAATGCTGTCCCTTGTCGCAGTTGTAAGATGGGAATGATTTACACCAGTTGCTCGGCTCACAGGCTTTTTCATACATTAGCCAGTCCGTCACTGATGACCATAAGCAGCAGGTGTAGTAGGCATGATCTGGGTAAGAGCCCCCCAAGACTTCTCAGGGTTGCAGCCTTTGACATTGGGGCTGGATAATGCTTTCTTGGGGGACTTGTCCTGAGCTCTGCGCATCTTGCGAGGCCACTCTGGCCCCTTTCTTTTCGATACAGGTACCCTACCGTCCCTCGTCTGTGCCGTGATAACCAACCATGTCTCCAGACATTGCCACATCTCCACCACGCAGGAAAAACTGTGCTTATTGAGAAGCACTGGAATTCTCCATTTCAGCATTTGTAATTTACTGTGTTAAACCACCGTGGGGGGTTTCAGTGTGCAGCCGACTTGGCGAGTCAGTGGTCTGTTTCTTTGTGGCTCAAAGGCTGGTCCCCAAACCAGGAGAATCCTGTGGCAGCTTGTTAGGAACGCAGAGTGTCAGACCTATAGGATCAGAATCTGCATTTTACCCAGACCCCCAGGGCCTGTCCGTGAACTTCAAGTCTTCAAAGCACCTTCCTCTCTTCCCTGAGAATTCTCTGGAACCCCCAAGCTTCCGCTGAACGGGCACTTCCTGCGTTGGACAGCAGGTCGTGTGGGCGAAGATATGTGGCTGGTGTGTGGGAACTGGGGCAGAATCTATTCCAAGTGGAGGGGAAATCGGATTCCATCTAGAGAGTTTATGTAGCTGGAAGAGACTCAAGAGTGTGCGTGGGTTCTTGTTGGAGACTGGAAGGAAGGAGCAGGACAGAGGGGTGGGAGGAAAATGGCCGATGACGGGCGGACTCTTCCTCTTCTTGATCCGTAGATCTTCATTTTCTTCCCTGCTTTTCCTCTCAGCCCGGCTTCACAGCTTTTCCTTTGCCACCAGCTGCGGCCGGGCGGTGTATCCTCGGATGCTGAGTTCGCCTGCGAGCGCGTTGCTCCGTGCAACCAGTCCCACCCAGCCATTAAATGATTTTACTTTAATCCATGTGGAGTGTGGGAGTATCAAATAATGGTAGGATCACTCTGCCATTAATTGACAATGAAAATTCTATAACCACCCATTGTCTGTTGCTTCAAAATTTTGGAGTGGGCATTGGATAAAAACATTTACATGGCATAAAAATGAATAAGTAATTTACTCTCTAATACAGTTTTAAAATAAACCCATATTTGGAAATAACCTACAAGAATGCAAAAGGAGAGTTAGAAACAACCCCGTGCTAGGGGATAGATGAGTAAAAAATATTTTGTGAACTGATAGAAAGATCACGCAGCCATGGCGGAGTAAGGAGGACAAGGTGGATGAAATAGAGCGAATACGTTTGTTGTTTAAAAAAGAGATTGTGCACATTTTTAGATTGTTGTTCTCATAATGTTAGCCCATGAAAATGTGCATGTGTTTCTAGTATCCAGGTAACCTTAGTGACGGTGTAATTTTCCAGTAGGCTTTGACGGCACACATTCAGGTGCCATCTTCTTTTACCTAGTTTTCAGTCTACGAAAAGAGAAATACAATGAAAAGGTCTCAGGTATACCCAGGTGCAAGAAATAGGAAACAAGCACTTTGTATGTAGAATCGGATGTGTTTCTGGACCTCGTTTAAGCTTTTGGTCCTTTATGTTTTCATTAGCTGGCATGTGGGTGTGGATAACTTGGGTGTGCCTGCTTTCAGAATCTTGCTGAAGTGAATGGGATTGAACTAGGCTGACTCTCTAAGCCTCTACATCTTGAGGCCTGAACTAGGGATGGCTGTACCAGCGTGGCACAAAGATTTTATTAAAATTAAAGGGACATTTACGCACAAAACTTAGTGCAGTGCCTGGCAAATAACTCTCACTTAACGGATGGATAGCAGGTGTCATTCTCATTGTTTCCATTTATATCAACAAATTTGTATTTAATAAGATAATTGTATGGTCAGTGCCTTCTATTATACAGATTTCCACTGTTAGTGTTGTATTATCATTTATAATCATTAATGTTTTACTACGATTGATTACCATGTTAAGGCACATTTATTAAACTTCCATTTATAAAGATGATTTAATGAAAATAATGGAAGAATACCCACTGATATTTGAATTACTGTTTGAAAATCTGGCTTGATTAGACACATACAAAGATAAAATTATTTGTTAGAAGCCCCAATTGAAAAAGTACATCTGCATAACCCATTTTTCATTAATTTAGACTACAAAGTATTTCTCTATTTCTTTTTTTACTGTTACTCCATCTAGATGACTTAACCTATTGGAATTACTTAAAACTGTAGCAAACCGAATCCTCCACAACTTCTGCATGTTATTTTTAATTCCCTTCGAAATGTGTTCCTGGCGTGGTGCCTGTGTCGCTCAGCTGGTTGAGCGCCTGACTCAGTTTTGGCTGAGGTCACGATCTCAGGGTCATGTGATCCAACCCTGAGTTGGGCTCCTCTTTGAGTGCAGAGTCTGGTTGAATTTCTCTCTCTCCTTCTGTCCCTCTTTCCCACTCATGGTCTCTCTCTCTCTCTCTCTCTAATAAAAGAAAAAAAGAGAAACTAATGTGTTCCTGGGGAGATATCAGCACCATACTGCTGTTCAGTGTCTACTTCCTGTGGAAAAGCATCCATTTCCCCCAAGCTTGGATTCTTCTCCTGTAACTTAAACCACAGCACGTGTGGGTAGCCATCTCCGCACTTTGCTTTAGCCCTGAGGACGTCAGGGCAGGCAGAAGTGATGAAAATATGATAGTGTTCCTGCTCCTGGCTGTGTTGTGAATAATAATCTTTCCTTCATCTCTGAACCGAGACCTCATGTCTTCTGCCAGCACCCATGAAATGGTGGTAGGCAGCTTGTTGACTTGCAAGAAAGTAAAAACCTAAAGTCCTTCAGATCTTGATGTGTGTAGGTATCAGCAGCCTTAGACACTGAGTTTGAGACGCTTGTATGGTACTTAGGAGCAAACATTCTTAGTATGTAAAAGTTTCACTGTCACAATATTGTCTCTGTTTCTCTTTGCAAAGATTCCCTTATTTTAAGTGTATTATCTATGTATTTTGAGAGAGAGCATGTACACGCACAAATGGGCAAGGGGCAGGGAGAGGGAGGGAGAGCGAACCCCAAGCAGGCTCCACACTCAGCGAGGCGGGAGCGTGTTCCTACACCGACCAGCATGGGGCTTGATCCTACAACCATGGCACCATGACTTGAGCCGAAATCAAGAGTCAGTCACCCAACTGACAGCCACCCAGGCGCCCCTCTTTGCAAAGATTTTCAAACCCACCGATTTTGTTGTTTTATACTACTTTCACTTCTAAATGATTTTTCAAAGATTTTATTTTTAGTGGTCTCTACACCCAATATGGGTCTCGAACTCACAACCATGAGTTCGAGAGTCACACATCCTTTACCAACTGAACTAACCAGGTGCCCCTAAACTACTTGCATTTTTATTTCTAATCATCCATGATCAACTCCTCGATTCTTTGCAAAAAAATTGTGTGTAGAGGTACATATATACATAGAAAGCAATTTTTATATTTTGTTTTCTATACATCGTAGGGATTTCTTTTATTTTCTTCTCAATACTAATTAAAACACTTCTTAATGTTAGCAGATGCTCATTAGCCTAAATAAGGAGCATTATTTAAAAATCCCAATGCCTCCCTCTTATTCAGTCTCCTAAGGCAATTTTTAATGTGTTTCCAAATTTTATTTTATTTATGTATGTATATTTATTTTTGAGAGAGAGAGAGCACGTGCTCATGAGCAGGGGAGGGGTAGAGAGAGAGGGAGAGTGAGAATCCCTCCCAGTGCAGAGCCTGATGTGGGGCTCCATCCCACAAACCATGAGATCATGACCTGAGCAGAAATCACAACTCAGATGCTTCACCCTCTGAGCCACCCACGTGCCCCAACGTGTATCCAAATTTGAAAACCATTGGACTAAATTTGCAAAATGAGATGTTCTTGCCATGCCTCACTTGTGTGCTTCTCAAACTTTAAGACCCGTACAAATCACCTGATTAGGATTCAGACGGTCACTGTTCTGGAGTGGGGGGTTGTAAGTCTGCACTTGCATCAAGTCCACAGTTGAAGCTGCTGTTCCCGCTCCAAGTTGAAACTTTGAGAAGCAATATCATAATGGTAATTCCTGCCAAAGAAGGCTAAGGCAAAATAGCATATATATTTTAAAAAATGACCCGATAATCAAACATTTCACCTACTGAGATGTAGAACGTGCTTTTTAAATGACCATCTTTTGGTAAGAGCACTGGGCCGAAATCAGAATCTAAGAAAAAGAGAAAAATGTCTATGCCAGGGAGTCAACTAACTGTTACTGTCTCTCCAATGGATTGAGTTTTCTGCCTAAATCTGTGTCTGCTACAGACGAAAGCTCACAGAATTGGAAAGTTGTAACCGGCTGGCGGCCCCCTGCCTTGCCTTGACATTTATGTCGCTGAAAGGGGCCATTACTCTAGGAACTGCTCTTCTTCGGAGGCGTGATCTTCATTACAACCACGCTGTCACTTCAGTCATATTTCTTTAGGACAGCGTCCTGGAGAGACAAACGTTGAAGTGAATTGTACCATGACAACCTTACCTGTGGCCCATGACAGGTGGTCTTAATGAGGTTCTAAAAGCAGAGTAACTGAAACACTGGGGCCGTATCAGCTTCAGAAATACCTTCTCTGTTCATGTTAACCCTAAACCGTGAGTCAAGTTCGAAAGGCAGTGAAAAACACAAACGACATGTTGTAGCTCAAATCACTCACACACACACACACAGAAAACAGAGATGAATTCACAAGTATAACGTCAGGTATGCGTATGTTCGAAACACGGAATGTGAGTAATAAAGTAAGCGTGTTATCCCAGAGACACACACGCTTATCTGCATTGGTGGAATGTAGCGCGCGCGTGGAAGGTAGCAGTGGCGGTGGATGTACTGTTCGAATGATGGATAGACGTCCTGTAATACGTTGCTGTCAGACTCTACCTTTAGAAGGCCGAAAACTTATTATTAGACTGCAAACGTGACACAGAAAGGACAATAGAATCCCTTCGGATTAAAATGATTGGACAGCTGTATAACCTGGTGTGATATGAGCTTACATCAAGGGGCAATGTCCAGGGAGCTCATACGGAGAACGTTTTTCCTTCCCTCCCCTCCCCTCCCCTGCTTACTCACCTATTTATTTAATTAATTTCTACACCCAACATGGGGCTCAAACTCATGGCCTCATGATCACGAATTTGATGCTCATTCAACTGAGCCACCCAAGTGACCCTGGAAAATGTTTTCTGAACAAAAACTCACAAGAAACCTTCACCACAAGTGATAAGCAATAGAAGACCATTTTCTGTGACAAACAGAGGATAAGAGAGTCTTACTTGCTGAGATTTTGACAAGAAATGACAACAAAATAACATTTATATGCATGAACACATATGTAGATGAACATATATGTGTGTGTGTACGAACACGTATGTATTGGGTATTCACACATACCAGGTGTTTTTACATGTGCGTTTTTTTTTAATGTTCACAAGACCCTGTGAGGCACTTACTTTATGGAGCTGAGGCAGCAGAGAGTCCGAGAACTTAAATAATTTACAAGGTGTCAGGCAGATAGTAAGTGACAGAGCTGGTAATCAACCCTCTGTGTTGTTTTTTTTTTAAATGTATTAAGTGAATTTAGTGGTAGACGTCCACTAGTAATTAGACCAAGAATGGGTCCCTACACCCTGGATGGCTATACGCTATTAACTAATGCGCAAGAGACCTATTGTTTATGAAAGAAGAAAAGGAAATTAATAACAGTCTCTCATGCTTATACCAAACAGGCGGTTCTGTCTCTAAAAAGAAGTTGCTTCTTGTCCAGAACGGTATTTGTGGTGAGCATTTGTTTCTCAGCCTACAGACAATGCTCATAGTTAGGGATGAGGGTCCTCAGTTCGTCCGTGAGGAAACTGGGCCTGTGAGAGGTTACTCCGTCCGGTGGTAAGACACCTAGCAAGAGTGTATGCTGCCTCTCCTGGGGCTCTCCTGTGAGCTCCGCGCCACCTGTCACCTGTGTACCTTTTCCTGCAGAGAACACGCCCGTCTCCATCCCCCGCTGGCCCCGCCCTGGCCCCCTGGCTGTAGGTGTATGCCCATCTCCATTCCCCATCACCAGCTCTGTACCTGGATTCCAGCATGGCTCCCCGTGGCCAACTACCTTCTTTCCCCTTCGTCGCCCTAACAGATTTTGCAAGAACACGGTTGCTTTGGTGCCCTGCATTCCCCCAAAGACAGTGGGGGATCCGGAGCCTCAGTTCAAATCCGAGTGAAATGGCCGGGCTCCACATCCTCTTTCATATGTCTGCCAACATGGTCCTGCTCAGAAGAGTAATCTCTAATTAGGAAGAAACGATGACCATGGCAGGTTGCAGTGTTTCAAGCGCTCAGATGCTATTATGTAGACAGTTCATCTGGCCGGCAGCCACAGACCGCACCGTGCCACGCTCTGCCTCGCAGCCCTGTGAGGATCCCCTCCTTCCTAGTGGGCAACTTTCTCTTACAGTCTTGTTTTTATCCTATTGTAATGTGGGCTTAGTCGGACAGTGGTCTGTAATTCTTCTAGTGATCCTTCTGTGCATCCAGGCAGAACATTCTTGCTCTGAAGTCCCAGAATTGAAATAGTGCAGTGGGTCAGAATAGAAGACTCCCAGGAGCCTGAAAATGGATAAACATTCAGTTCCCAAGCTTGGTCCTGCATGAAATACTTTGACCTCAACTAACCTATAATGCAAGCCTGTTTGAATGTCATCATTATTGGAAGGTTCATCTTCAGGTGTGAGGAACAGCACGGAGTATCATTTTTGCCCTGGCTGGTACATATTGCTGTGGCATGGCTCCATTGTTAAATATTAAAGAAAAGAGTGGAGACGGCATGAGAAGACATGGGCTGGGAACCCAGTGACTGTTCTTCCACTCTGTGACGTTCTTTGCGAAGTAAAATGTGATAACTAGGGCAGTATTTTTGTTTTTATTAATTTGGTTTTCAGAGGACTTGAATAATAAAGGTCGATGCTATGTCTGGCCAAATCTGCCTTCTTTAGTGGTGTCATGGAAACTTCTGCCCCTGTCTTAGCCTCTTTGGGCTGCTATTATAAATACCATGGACCTGGTGGCTTAATAAACAACAGAAATTCATTTCTCACAGTTCTGAAGGCTCTAAGTTCAAGATCAAGGCACAGGTAGATAGAGTGTCTTGTGAGAGCCTGTTTCCTGGTTCATAGATGATTATCTTCTCGCTATTGCTGAAGGAGTAGGGATCTCTCTGGGGTCTATTTTATAAGGCCACGAATCCCATTTAGAGGGCTCCATCTTTAGGTCCTAATCATCTGCCTCAGGCCTTACCTCTACCTACCAACCCACTGGGGAAAAGTATTTGAAGGTGGATTTTGGCTGGTCACAAACTTCCATGCTGTAGAATGTCTTAAGATCATTCTGGCTTCTCGGCACCATCTTTAAGGAGGATACGAGATAGATGTGGGTAATGAATTGGGAAGCCTACAGTGTGTAGTGATTAGAAACCTCCTAGTCCCCAGCTCAAAATGTCCTGGAATGCTAGAACCTGTGTCCCTGGTGTCTGCGGGGGCCATGACAAGGCTCTCCGAGAAAGCCAGTTGTCACGATGGCTCGTGGTCTTAGATGGCTTGGTAAGGATATAGAGATATTGCCCGAGAGTTGTGAGGTCATAGGTTGGGGGAATGGGGTGTGGCTCATCTGAGCCTTCGTGTAACGTGTGGAGACTCTAGATCTATCAGTGTTATGAGGCGATATGGAGGTGCTGAGAAGGTTACAGGCTCATCAGAGGCTGCAGAGAGGGAGTGAAGGCTTCCATGTACAGGCTTGGGGATGGGGGTGGTTGGCACGCACTCCCAGCAGCATAGATGACACAGTATGACTGAGTCCAGGATCCAGACCACACAGGTTTCTTATACTGCAGAGAAGAGTGAGCATTCAGGGAAGCAATGTGGATCAAAGTCTTTCATCTCCCGCGCATGAAGAGGTCATGGGCCTTCACCAACAGACACGGATGCCATCTTGGAGATAAGCCTCAGGTAGTAGGGATATGACAGACTGAGCCCTTACCCAGAAGACCAAGCCATATAAGAGAGTGAGTGGAAGAAACTGTCTTGCTCAGGTTTGATGAGTTGAGTGTGTGATCATCTCCTCTTAATGAGGTGGGAAAGATTAGATCTACTTGCAATAAATCAAGAAGTCATAAAATTTCTTTGCACATTTGAGTATAGAATGAGAACGTTTTCAAACGGGGAAGAGAAAATGGGCTGCAGATAGGTGCCTAATCTTTCTCTGGCATTATGCAACTAGGGAAAATGAGTCAACAAATTGCTTTTTCAATAAAGCCCATAGAATAACCTTCGCATTTAGGTCATTTTTGGTGAGAGACTGAAGAGCATTCCAAGTTTGGTTGTATTCTGTGCTTCTGGGCTTCTAGGAGCAAATGAAGGGTGGCCCTGAAGACATGTGTAGGAGTAATTCCGTCTAGGCTGGAGGGTGAGGTCTGAGGCTTGCTTTGGCTGAGTTTACTAATAATATACCTCTATTCTTGTAGAGTATGGCTCTCATGCAGACTTTATGACAGAAACATGGCACTGTGGACCATGAGAGTGAACACTTAGGGTTGTATTATTAAAAACATTTTTGCTAGAGACTTTACCAAAATGAAATGTCTTGCTCCTATCGGTCTTGGGAGGATCTGGCTAATTTACAACATCACAATTACAGAACTTTGGAAGCAGAATCATTTATCTGGGCATATCAGTGGGGCTTGCACACAGATTTCTTTCCTACGGTGTCTTTTAAAAATGGCATACCTTGTATACAAAAATCTTTTGAGAGACTTGCTCACGTATTTATCTGAAACATCGGATGATTTCAGAGCTGTTTTTTTATTCCCCTACTGGCTTAATTGCCATGGGAACCTATTTCATCTTGCACATCATAGTTGCAAACAGTAGCTCTCTATTTTCCCAGATTCGTGCTGGGGAAATACTCGATTTTGACCACCTCCCACTTAGAGAGGGAGTCATAAGGGCCGTGTGCAATTTTAAGTTTTAATAATTGTAGATGAATGGAGGATTGATGCAGATACCTTAGTCTGATTGTTCATTCATCAAAACCCAATTCTTTGGAGGAACTCAGGGTCAAGTTCACAAACTCAATTTACAAAATTGCTCTGCAGCATCCAGGGAGCATTTTCACTAAGTTAGAAACTTGTAAACCTGAAACTTGGAAACTTCGGAAGAATGAGTAAGGCGTCTGCTCTTAATGCAACTTGCTTTTATGTATAGAGTGAGATTGTTTCAATCATATGCACACATGAGTTATTTAAAGCTGAAGGGAGCCCAATAAATACCACAGGCAGAACTGCCTATCTAATATAATGTTTGGGGTTTCTTGATGGGTTAGGTCCAAAAAATATTTTCCTTACCCTGAGAAACATTACAGTGTCTTTTCTTATAAAAGTTCTTTACAGATTTCTTTTCCATGTCCTTCCTCTATCAGTAATGAGGTTTAAGATGTGAGAGGAGGGGCACCTGGGTGGCTCAGTTGGTTACGTGTCCACCTTAAGCTCAGGTCATGATCATATGGTGCATGGGTTCAAACCCTGCATCAGGCTCTGTGTTGAAAGCTCAGAGCTTGGAGCCTGCTTCAGATTCTGTTTCTCTGCCCCCCCCCCTTCTCTCTCTCTCTCTCTCTCTCTCTCTCTGCCTCTCTCTTCACCTCTCCTGCTCATGCTTTGTCTCTGTTTCTCATAATGAAACATTTTTTTAAAAAACTAGAGAGATGTAGTTCATAAATAAGTCATTGTTCTCACTATGAAAATATAACTCTTCATAAAAAAGATATGAGAGGAAAAGTCCAGGGGTGCATGGGTGGCTCAATGGATTAAACATCCAACTCTTGATACATTCAGGACATGGTCTTGTGGTTCTGACATCGAGCCACAGGTCAGGCTCTGTGCTGAGCAAAGCCTGCTTGGAAGTCTCTCTCCCTCTCATTTTTTAAAAAAATTTTTTCCCTCTTTTTTATTTACTTTTGAGAGAGAGGGAGACACAGAATCTGAAACAGGCTCCAGGCTCTGAGCTGTCAGCACAGAGCCTGATGTAAGGCTTGAACCCACAAACTGTGAGATCATGACCTGAGCCGAAGCTGGACGCTTAACTGACTGAATCACCCAGGCACTCCTATCTCCCTCTCTTTGTAACCCTGGCCCACGTGCTCTCTCCCAATAAGTCAATAAAACTTAAAAAAAAAAAAGACTTGAGAATTAATCTATGTCTTTTATTTTTTCCATTGATCACCAATTATCCCGTCACATTAATTGATGAGCCCCCAAGTTAGTGCATTTCTACCTCAATTACTATCACATTTCTATACATGTATCCGTGTGTTTCTGGTCGAATCTGTTATTCTTTCCAATGATGAATTGTCCACTTTCAAGCAACAGTTGTACTTGACTCTAGAATGTATCTAAGTCTATTGTAAGGTGTTTGTCTATAAACTTCTAGCATTTTAACTTTACCGTAGATTTTATGATAAACCATAATTTTAGACAATATTTATTCTAAATTGTTTCTGATACCTTTAAATTTAGTAAACTTTCATGTTGATCTTATTGGAGCCCAGCCTGGTGAGTTCTCGCGTTTGTTCAGTACTTGGTATGCCGATTATTTAGGGTTTTCCATATGCGATCATTTTATCCTCAAGGCATTCATTTGTTTTCTTTCCAGTTCTTATCTTTTCAGTTTGTCCATGCATTTATTTTGATATTACATACGTATCCTTCATTGCATCGTACACCAGAAAGGATTTCTGTCTTGCATTTGCTATGAATTACACATTTGTAGTGATTAGGTAAGATGGTTAGTTCTTTTCCTCTTTCACTAATGATCGGTATCATGCATGAGTGTTGAAAGTTCACTAAATATTCTCTAGGGAGACTCTGAGTTTTTTTTCTTAATAATGATCAAATGTCTAGCTTGAATGCAATAATAAGGTAGGCGTGTAATATTGTGAGTTCATTCCAGTTCTTGTGTAGACTAAAAATTAACCTGTTTTTAAGAAGATACTGTTGAATAGATATATGTGAGGATTAATTTGGCAATTAATCCTTAGAAATGATGGTGCATTAAGATCATGCCATGCGTAACAATTTATTTGTTATCTTGAATGACATTGATAAATATCGATAGAATTACAAAATTTCAAGAACGGCATGTCTTGTGTGAAGGTGTTACAGTATAATGTTAACGTGGCATCCATACAAATTTCATGCCTTTTCTGAGAGGCACCTGTTCCATAATAAACGTAGTGAGTGTCCCAAGATGTTATAGAGGGACCCAGTGGACACTGCACAGACCAGAACCGTGTCATCGGACTGAATCAGGTAGCTTTGTCCAGCTCGAGTCATGGGATAAATAAGGTTGACTTCAAGTCTGCAGGTCAAATGTAGCTTCTGGTAGAACCTGCTACATGCTTTCCAGTTGGGTCACCAGTTTGTATGTGCTTGTTCTCCGGAATTTCTAGTCCTGCTGCAGTGTGCTTTGGTGGCTAGCATGACACACCGTCTTCCTGTGAGAAGCCTCCAAGGTGCTTTTCAGAAAAGAATGCACACAAATTCCGATCAGTTGGGCAAACATCACTTCTCAGCATGTCTGCTGTTGCATGGTGAAATGAGGACTTCTGTTTTTCAGGCTGAGAATATGGTCTCCAAGCAGGGTTTTGGTCATCACATTCTGAAATCCTCTGTAATTAAATGATCATCAGGTCTCATCTGGGCCCCCATTTAAATCACATATTTATTATATATTTTAATCTCTCTGTGTTTTGTTCACCTCACAAGTCACTGAGTCTTCTCCAGAATGACATGAGAACTTTCAGTGAGGGCCTGTTTGGACAACATCATTGTCTCTTGCTCATTAGCAGTGAGAACTCTCTGTTCACTGCAAATCGGCAATTATTTGTTTGCAAGAATCGAGTTCATATTCTTATCAGTTTGTCTCATCTTGTTAGAAGGAATTCAAGTTTGCTATTCGGACAGGTGGCCTTCACCCAGATTTATCATGCCATTTTGCATCTGGAAACATACCACCATTGTGCATATTTAAGGAAAAAGCATGGTTGACTATTCCTTTGGGACAGAAAAATGTCCATCTATTTTGTGCAACAAGAGGCCAAAATAGAGATTCCATTAACTCGTTTGTCTTTGCTGACATAGCGCCCTTGTTTACCAATAAAATAATGTATTCAAGAGAACTCTTGAGTTGAAATGAAATTCTCAGGGATTTCCCGAGGTTTTGATTTTAACATATGACGAACAGCGGTGGATTGAGGTCCTCACTGTGTTCCTTTAGAGTGTTTAATTGAAAACCTCACCTACCAGTGACAATGGAGGCTTACATCTCCTCACTCCTCATTTCCAAGGTTTTTCTTTATATGTTATTTTAGTATCATAAATTTGCACGCTCAAAGCAACACCCTGGGATGGAGACCCTCTTTCGTGGTACAAGCATTTTCTAGAGTCAATTAGGGCTCAGGAGTTAAAACACTATATGTGAATAATCTCTCTCTTATATTTTCCCAGGGAGAAATAGACGCCATCTGAATCCTAAGAGCTTTAATATGAAGAATTCAGATTTAGTTTAGAAAGGTACCACTCTCTGCTTTGGCCATGATCCCAAGCTTCGGGACTATTTCTGTGTATATAGTTTCCTACTAGCCAAAGACCTATTTCATGTAGCTGAAGAAATTACTTTCAGGACTGAGAGAGAGAGAGAGAGAGAGAGACTGAGACAAAGTTTCTTCTCCTTTTCAGCCAGTGTGCCTGGAGCTCAGGGCCAAGTTTGTATATAATTATAGATTCCAGAACTTATCTTTTTTAATGTAAGTATTCACTCTTATTTGAACTTCTTGGCTTTTGCCTTCTTAGTCAGTTCTTAGTGGTTTGGGATTTCCTCTATCCAAATCATTTTTTATTGAGCACTTTCAAATATTTGTACTATAAAATATTAAAGAGATCACTTTATAGTTTTACAGGAAAATCAGATCACTTTTACAGTTTTTTAAAAACTTAATCTAACCTTGATGTATTCAAGACTGGTAGACCAGACATTGAGAGCAGCAAATGCTTTCTGTTTTGGACCAGAAACTAAATAATTTTGTCTTGGGGGGTGAGGTCTTGTGATCCCCATTGTAACGATTTGGGTTGGCAATTGTAGAGTGGAATTAGCCACAGGTAACACTTCACCAAACAGGCAAGGCTATGTTCAATAAACCTTGAGGTCTAGACACTAAGTTTTCAATTTTATGTAATTTTCACATGTCATGGCAGAGTGTCCTTCTTTTAATTTGTTCCTTGATGATTTAAAAATGCAGAACCCGTTCTTAGCTTGTGGGCTGTACGAAAACAGGCAGGCAGTGGGTAATGAGTCACAGAAGCCCATTCTGAGTCAGTCTCGGTATCAAACTTGATGGAGCATCCATTTTGGATCATAACTAGTACCTACCATGAAAAGGGGCATATTCTGGAAATACTCAGTACCTGCAGTGAAGTGGTGCCCCTTCTGGATCATAGACCGTGTCTACCTTGAGGAGATGGCCATTCTGGATTATACTGAATATCTACTTGGATTGGGTACCTAACTTGAAGGGATGCCCATTCTGGATTGTACCCAGAACCTCCCCTGAAGAGGGGCCCGTTCTGTACTGAAGCCAGCACATACCTTTAAGAGATGCCCATTCTGGATCCTAACCAGGATTGAACTTGACAGGGTATCCATTCTGGATCATACTCAGTACTTTACTTGAAGGGGTGTCCTGTCCGGATCACACCCTGTACTCTTGAAGAGGTGCCCATTCTCGATCATACCCAATACCTAACTTGAAAGGATACCCTAACAATCCTGCATTTGGCACCCTCAGTTTCTCAGACATCTGGACAAAGCATCAAGACGCATCAACACGGTCTCATGGATTTAGATGGAGAGGACATTTTTGTTTATGTCCTTGAAGGAAAGTGTATGGGGGTATTTCCTACTATTAATGAGTAAGATTCAGAAAAGTTAAGCTGCATATGAAATAATGCAGCCAGATCCCTTATATTGATTTTGGAGACCTAAACTAGTATTCGGTAACACCAAAAAGCAGACTGGTGATTAATTAAGGTGATGATTATTTTTTCTATAAAACAAATCATTTAGGTTTACTTAATGATAATCTCATTCTGCCTTTAAAAAAGTATGACCATTTTCATGAATACATTGCTGTTGCATATTTTTTGAGAAAATTTTCAACAATTTTGCGATACATGTGGATTTCTAAGAAACCCAAAGTGATAAAGTTTAGCATTCACTTATTCACTTTTTATTTTTTTAATGTCTATTTTTCAGAGAGAGAGAGAGAGACATAGACAGAATGTGTGCAGGGGAGGGGCAGAGAGAGAGGAAGACAAAGAATCTGAAGCAGGCTCCAGGCTCTGAGCTGTCAGCACAGAGCCCTACACAGGCTTTACACCCATGAACGTGTGCTCATGACCTGAGCCGAAGTTGGACTCTTATCCTCCTGGGCTACCCAGGCGCCCCACTTAACATTCATCTAACATTCAGTCTGCCATCACTAGAAATCTGCTGTCTTCTAGCACTGCTGTAGGATGCCTCTCAAACATCACCAAGGCTTTCAGATGACAATTTCAACAAAATCTTTTCATTTCTTGTAACATATTTGGAAAAATACTGGCAGCCCCATGATGGATCACCTAAGCTATGGATATTATCCCCCCCAAGTCCCGATGGGGAAGGCTGGTATAACTTTTTAACAAGTGGCCCATGATCATCAAATTCATGATCATCAAATTTGTTGAAAGGTTGCCCCCGAGCGCCTCTACTTAATGAGCATGTATTGATTACCCATTGTTGGGCAGCCATTGTGCCTGGCTCTACAGAAATAAGTATTTCTGTCGTTCTCTTAGACGTAAGTAATTACCATGGAAATAGGTTCTTCATTTAATTCAATTTCATCTTTAGAGAGTGTTGGGTGAGCTACTGAGTCCAGTTTACTATTCTGCTTCACTTGTGTCAACCCACTGTGTAAATCTAGATCCGCCATGTTCGGGTAACACAGTGAGCACGTGGATTTAAATGTTAAGGTTTGTGAAACTCTCCAAATGGTATGTTCAACTTTGCTTAAGCAAAACACATTTTAAAGCTCTATTTTTGCCATATATAACCAAATTGTGAAATATGTTAACTGCACAGACTTTCAATTAACTTATCACTTAAAGTAAGACTATAAGATGAAATAAATGAAAGCTGATTATTTCAGTATGCACTCTTCAAAGTGAGTGTAAGTCTGGCATTTAGACCCAGGTAACAGACATTTAAATACCCAAACATGACTGCTGGATACATTGAAACTTTAAAATTAACTCACACAAGATAGCTAGCTTCCAGCGCTGATTGCATCATCTGTAAATGACTCTAATCCAACTGCATAAATATTGATGAACTTCTCAAGTTTGAAATTCGTACTGTTGAATTTTACTATGTTCATTTGCGCTTCTAAAGTGGAAATTCTTCTCTTGATCTTGGGAAAGTTCCATTATCAAAGTGCCCAAAACAGGTCACATGCAATAATGTAGGTGATAAGAAAGAGCAGACCTGTGACTTGAATCATGTTATATGCATTTAGCTCTGTCTGTGTCTTAAATGTGCCTGAGCAGTCCGTTTTGACAGAGCCCTGCACACATAACCAGGGACCATTTTTTCCTGTACAGACAGCCTCAGCAAGCAGAATGGACTTTTGGTTATATTAAAGTAGCAATCTACTTACTTAACTACATATTTCAGAAGCGCTCCCATGGAAGTTTATCCTGAGTGAGGGGTGATTTTGCCCAAAATTCAGGGAGTCTGAAGACCTTGGACCATCATCAGTATGACACCTACATCACAACAGTTAAGATGTTATTTTCACAGGCAGCAAAGCTATGTGAAGAAGATAGCATTCCTTACCCTTGACTTTAGAAACACAGGTCTGGGGGCTGGGGAGGGTTCTGTTAGGAAGTGTGCATTTCATTTAGAGATTTATTCCAAAGCTGTGGAGCTATTAGGCATGACCCAAAGCTGTTTGTGTGTTTCTTTGTTTGTTTTGCGTCTAGAGTTGGGAAAGTAGTATGGACTTCAGTTCTGTAGATTTGAGACAATTTCCACGTAATGACATTTTTCTGAGAAGAGTTATGTGGGGACAGGGAAAGTGTAACAGAACACTGTTTTCTGCTGTTGTTGTTTTTTTTTTACTATGAGAGAAGGTTTCGGGGATTTTTAATGCTGTCTTTAGGTGGACTTCCCATGGGCATCCATTTGCATGCATAGATGTAACACAGAGCCCTAAAGAAAGGAAGCTTCACACTCCTGTCTCTTCCCTTTGAGTCTTAACAAGGTTCTGCCTTGGAGGTAGACCTAACATAAATTAAAATTACAATCTCAGGTTGAATGAAGACATCCAAGTGGACATACATGGTCAGTGGGTTCCCAACATGGCACTTGCACCCACCCAGCCATCCAAACCAGACTCACTGGTAAGAGGCAATTTTGAGGGACCCGAAAGACTGTTACCCACTGAAAGCTGTAGCAGAAGAAAGTCATACCAGTTTAAGTACAATTCTTAACTCTGGGAGAAGGGATGTCATTCTTGACACCTGGCAGCTACCAATAGGAACCGTGAGTCCACGAATGTCCAGGTTGGGAGAGATACCACTTGATTGTGTAAGATCTCCTAACGATAGTGGACAAAGTCTTGGATGGGATATTGATAATATTGGATCCTCTGCTGATCTGTGTGGAGCTATAAGTGCACAATGCGATATTCACACTGTCCCCACAGATCACCCTTATGGGCCATCTCTGACCCAAGGAAGGCGCCAGCTGGCTGCACTGGGCCGCTGCTTTGTCAATGACCCTCAACCAGCGATGGTTGGAGTTGATATTTCCCAGCTTCTTGGCTCCTTCCTTGGACAATTTTGACATGTGCTCTCAGAGGATTGAGTCCCTGCTCTCCCCAGGGATACACGCTTGTTAACACAGTCTTCATTGGCTTTTCTCTCTTTCCGGCTCACCCATCTGCACCTTCCTTGGGAAGAACCACCTCCCAAATGAATGATGTGAGTCCTCATCCTTAACTGGGAGGGTGGATTTGTTTTTTTGGGGAGTCACATTTAAGACAGTGCCTGTGATTGAGAGGCAGGACCCTCAACATGCTGAACCGGTGAACACGTCCACTGAGCGCTAGTACTACTGTGGACTAACTTTCGAATTAGCACTCAGCTGACAAATGCATTTCATGGAGGCTCAGATTGTTGACAGCTCAACTGGTGATTCTACACAATAAGGAGAACTTTGACCCTGAAATCTGTAAGATTTCATTCCAGCCTCTGCATTATCATTTGCCTCCTGCCCACACATGGGCACATACATACATTATCCACTGCTTTGCCCAATCAAGCCGTAGAGGTGTTATCTAGCGTAAGGCTGCTGGTGTCTGTTGGTGGACCAGTAGGTTGCACATTTCCTGTTGAAATATTAATTGTATCATCTTTTGACTCTGTGGACCAGGAAAGGGAGTTCCATAATTTCCTATCTGAGTTTCAAAGATATGACTTTGGACCACAGTTTCTGAAAACGGAGTGTGCTTATTGAGGTCATCAAGAAAACACTCAGAATCCTCTGGGAATCTGCCTCCCTGGCCCAGTTCAGCTCTCGGCAGGCTTTGGGGGAACGGGCCAAGCAGCTCTTGTCCCGTGTGAGTCAGCTTCCTGTACAGAGGGAAGAGTTGCTCATTGTCATGACTCTGAACTGGGGTCTAGACAACCACAGTGTAGGATTTCCCTTGGATCTGAAGCTAAGTTCTTGGTTAAACAAGTTGTAAAAATATAAAACAGGTCAACAGCAACACTAATGGTAAAAGTAATAATGATGACTTGGACATTGAGAGCACATGGGGAAAGCTGCCTCTCAGACTCCATTTCCTGCAGAGCATAGCAGGAGGTGTGTCTGAATGTGTCATGACCCCAGAAGTACCCTGGTAAAACCCCTTCCTGGGTGTAGGTAATGAGGGAAGACGCTGCGTGCCGTTCTCAGGGAACCGATGCACACACAAATTGGGTCACTGTGCTGCACGTCTGGGTTTTAACATCATGCTGGACTTTCCCTAATTAGAAAAAGATTTACATTATATTTTAATTGTCTGCTTGCTTGTAGATTTAGCTTGTAAAGCCCCTAGTACAGTGGAGCTAATCAATGCATAGATGTTTTTCAATGAAAGAGTACATTGTGTGTGTGTGTGTGTGTGTGTGTGTGTGTGCGTGTGCGTGTGTGTTGTTCCACTTGATAACTTTTCGGTAATTCCTGAGTACTCCATTGTACACACACTTTCTTTTACTTGGTCTAGTGATGTAACAGGCAAGAGCTTCTCTTGTTTGCCTAATAGCAGTGTGACAAAACCAACGGCAATACCAAAACACTCAAAATGGGGAACGTGTGCTCTATGCCTTTTGGGGGGGAGGCTAGTATTTAAGGAGGCATTACCATATACAGACTTGTATGCAAAGAACACAGGGAGGAAACTGATGGATTTATTTCAGCAATTCACAGACTGCCCCATCTGCGTGATTTACTCTCCTGTGCTCTACGTAAACGCTATAAGGAATAACGCATGGCTTCCCAGGCAATGCTTGATTCAAGACTTGAAACTGAACTTTGACTTAATAAAGTGAAATTAACAGGTGATGACTGTAAAGGCTTGTGAATGAAAATAATCTAAGTATGGATACTCCGTGCTGCTGTGGACAGAAGTCGGATGATAATACATGGAAAAATAGGGGTGTTTCCTCTCAAGTATTTACATACCCATCATTATTAATGTGTAACTGACACTTTGTAGTTCTCCGTCCCTGTTCCAGACGGTATTGCCCACAGTTCCAATTTCATACACTTTGCCTGGGTGCTTTAATTTCTAAAATTTGTTGGAATAAACTATAGATGCCTGTGGAGCAAACTTATGTGACAATCCTGGTGATAGTGTATGTGGCCATGTGTGTTTCAAGCTGGCAAGAACAAATCCAGGGTGTGTAATAAATACACAGTTTCGGAGTAGAGTGTATCTCAGTTGAAAGACCTCCGAATGATTAGAATTACCCAGGGCACTTCATTCAACCCACATCCTCGTCTGGGGGCAGTCCCATGACGTGGCACTCAAAACACAACATGATAAGTTACAGTGACCTTCATTATCTTTCTAGCGTGTATATTCGACCAAAAAAATACTTAACCTAAAACCAGGCTTATCCACTATTTCTCATCTATTTCTCATTCTTTGGACACCATGCAATTGCCTAATTCCCAAGTCTCAAATGTTATTATAAAAATTGTTTGTTTCTTCTGGTAATTGTTTTTCTCAGCCTTCTTATAACAATCAATTTTATATCAAAGAAATGGTAACCTAAGTGATTTTTAAAATGAGGACTTGGATCTCTTTTAATGCGTTTTATGACCAAGAATCTTTGGTTAGTACTTAATAACTTTTACTGTCAAGACATTCTTTTTAATCTCAAACCTAACAGTCCCTTGTTGGCACTTACATCCATTTATTCCTGCTCTATGAAGATTAAGAAGAGTTGGCCAGAATTCTCTCCATAATGACCCTTCATTTACTTGATGACAATTGCTGAGTCAGCCTTCCAAGCAAATGTCTCCAACCTTCTTTCCCTTCCCACAATGCCATGTTTACTATTGCTCACATGGGTCGTCTTAGACGTCGTGATGTTGTAAAAGCAGGGAGTGAGCTGCCTGTGCAGCCTCCTCCCCTTCTCTGGAAATGGTACCTGACGGAGGTGGCCCCAGGGTTTATGCCCAAGTTGCAAGAGCATTTGCTCTTTGGGTAGTTGATTGTTTTAAGGTTGAGTTGATTCAACTTTGAGTCAAGGTTGATGGATTCAAGATTGACTGATTTAAGGTTGATTGACTCAAGGTTGATTGATTTAAGACTGATTCAAGGTTGGGTAGTTGATTGATTCATGGCCAGTTCACATTGGACCTTCATCAGATGGATCAAGAGACTAAATTTGGAATTGAGATTCAGGGGCCAGCACTTCTGGATCCTGTGTTGTGTTTGTGGCTAGTCTCTCCGAGATGTGTAATCTTCATCAGGTGAAGTCTCTGGGGTTGCCTTTGTCCCTGGGCTTCGGGGTGTTTTTCCAGCCCTTTCAGTGAGTGAGAAACCTAATCATGATTCAAATTCCCATTTAGGGCTTCAAGTAGCAAAAAATGATGTGTGCTTTTTTTTTTTTTAATGTTTATATTTGTGAGTCAGAGAGTGACTGAAGGAGGGGCAGAGAGAGAGGGAGACACAGAATCAGAAGCAGGCTCCAGGCTCTGAGCTGTCAGCACAGAGTCCGACGCGGGCCTCGAGCCCACGAACTGTGAGATCATGACCTGAGCCGAACTCAGAGGCTTAATTGCCTGAGTCACTCGAGTGCCCCTGATGTCTGCTTCTTGAAGTCAAAATTATTTTAATACATGTGTCAATGACCCATCTCTCAGAGGGAAAAAAAATTCTGCCCATGGTTCTTATGGAGAGCTCAGGGGACCACACAATCTGCCTCTCTGTCATTCTCGATGAAGACACACGACTGTCCAGATCTACGTATAATCATAGGAGGTGGCACAGATGATACTTAACTGAGTCACTTGTTTACACCTCAGTCTCCCACATCCAGTGAGGCCTCCAAAGGAAAGGATAAGGCTTTATGGACTTTGGTTCTGTGGCACAGGCTGCTGGGATGGAGAGGCAGATTCCCAGCACATGTTGACAGAATGAAGGTTTTAACAAGTAAAAATAAATGAGCCCTGTCTTTTGAAAAGAAAAGGGAACTGCAGGCACTTTGACTGAAACCCCATAACCACGAGAAGAGGTAACCTAGTGCGTGCGGCGTGAAGAATATTTCCCGTGGAGATGTAACAGCTCTTGAGAGCCGATAGTAAGAACAGGGTATGCTTGGTGCTTTTCCCGCGGTACCAGTTTAGTCCTGGGAAGCCACGCAGAGCTACAACAGGAAGAGATAAGCCATCCGCACTGGCTTTCCATCCCAACCCCCATTCTGCTTCTCATTCTGCTGTATTATCATTATTATTGTTTTTAGTGCTTATCACAGCCTAACAGGACTCAGTTTATACTCATTCATCTGTTTAGTTTTGTCTCTGTACACCCCGCATGACTCAAGAGGCCCAGGATGGTGTGTGGATCCGCAGACCCAGCACGGTGTCCGGCACATGGCAGGACCCGCTGGTTCTTTGGGATGTTTTGGGTTGAGCGACGCCAGTGCACAGTGTGGCAGCTTTGTCTCCTCACGGACTTTCGCAAGGAAGGACTTAGTTTGTGTCCAGGTGGATGAAGTTGTTGAGCTGGGGAACAGCCATTTCAGCCTCTCATTTCTTACACTCCTTTAGCAGCATCAGCGAAACCCCTTTGTTCTCTTGTAGGAGAAAGGGTTTGAGCAGCTTGTTTAGGAGTAAGAGAAAAACTCCTCCAGACCTTTGCCTTATCCACCCAATCACCTGCAGGGCCGTTGCAAAGATCTTGAATAACTAGACAGATCTGTCCTTTCCTCAGAGCATTTCCACGTCTCTGGTGTATATAATAGTTTGTTACACAGGACTTCTGTTTGTTTGCGCGGGGGGAGGTAGATATTTTCTTTTGCCATAGGAAATAATAGCGTTAAATTTAAAAATGTCACCAAGAGACAGTCTCTTCATGCATATGTTGTCATTAAGTTGTAATCACATCAGTGCAAATAATAAAAAGAGCATTTGCTGCTTTGAACACAAGCGAGGAGTAAAGCTAGAAAGAAGGCCCACTTCTGAGCTGCAGGAGGGGCCACCTCCAAGGGGGGGCAGTGCTTGGGAAGCTTGCTGACCTACTAACCAGGGTGCCTGGGACTGTGGTCCACCGTGATGTACGTTTAGGTTAACGTTTGTTAGGAGATGTGCATAAAAGGATCCACAACTCATATTATTAGTGACAATACTTTTTAAAATTTTTTTAAAGCTTACTTTTGTTTATTTTGAGAGAGAGAGATAGAGAGCAAGTGGGGGAGGGGCAGAGAGAGAGGGGGGAGAGAGAGAGAATCCCAAGCAGGCTTCACGTTGTCAGCGCAGAGCCCTACTCAGGGCTTGTTACCATGGGATCATGACCTGAGCTGAAATAAAGAGTCAGGTACTTAACAGATAGTGTCACCTACAAACCCAATAGATATGTGTGTGTGTGTGTGTGTGTGTGTGTGTGTGTGTGTGTGTGTGTGTGTGTTTTAATTACTAATTATTATTGGGAAATCTTTATTCCCAAAGATTGGGTAAGGTTAAGGAGGGTAGTGTCTTTTAGTCTTCAAGGGGATAACGTTTAGAACTTGACTTTATCACACAAAGGTCAAAATTCCTAAGTTTTTGCTGATGAAGGTGCAACTCAGAACGTTGAGTTAGTAGAGAATGAGTTGAACTATCAAGGGTGACAGTTTAGAAAACAAAATTATTCAACTTAACACTTCTTTTAAAAAATTGTTTATTTATTTTGAGAGTAAGAGCGTGCACAAGTGAGCAGGAAAGAGGGAGAGAGGGGGAGAGAATCCCAAGCAAGCTTGTGCTCAGCATGAAGTCTGATGCGGGGCTTGATCTCAAGAACCTTAAGATCATGATCTGAGTGGAAATCAAGAGTCAGTCACTTAACCAACTTAGCCACAGCAGCGCCTCTCAACTTAACATTCCTAATCAAGGAAAATGTATTTACTGTGAAGAAAACACAAAGAGGTGCATGAATGTAAAAATATTTAGAAATAGGGGCACCTGGGTGGCTCAGTCGGTTAAGCGTCAGACTTCGGCTCAAGTCACAATCTCATGGTTCGTGAGTTCGAGCCCCACATTGGGCTCTGTGCTGACAGCTAGCTCAGAGCCTCGAGCCTGTCTTTGGATTCTGTGTGTGGGTCTCTCTCTCTGACCCTCCCCTGCTCACACTGTCTCTCTCTCAAAAATAAATAAAAACATTAAAAAATTTAAAAAGATGATGGATGTTAGCAGATCCTGTGTTAGTATAATCATTGCACAATACATGTAAATCAAACGGTCATCTTGAACGGGTGACTTATACGTATGCTATAGTGATGCATGCCAGTTATTTCACATTACAAGTGGAAAAAAACTGAATATTTCTGCATTTCGGACGCTCAGGTTGGAGTAGGAAGAGAAAGGGTGGACGGTGAGGCAGTAATGGAACGCGTGGGGGGATGAGGTCGTGGAGGACAGGATGGAGTGGAAAGGAGACTGCTGATGTCAGGGCGGCCAGGTAGGGACCCACAGCCATTCTCTCCCTCGCTGAGAGAGAGGTGTCCCGTACGGGAAGGATTGTCAGCATGTGCTTTGGAAAGGGAAACTCCGGGGGGTACAGAGCCACCAATGCAAACGGAACGACTCAGTGTGAGTGAGCATTTTGCAAGGACTGCAAAACGGAGGAAAGGCTAAGAGTCTCAGCCGTGTGCTCCGAGATGTCTGTTCAGTCCTGGCTGGGCCACCTTGGGGGACGTGCAGTGAGGTCTGTCCGACAGCCTTATGCTCCCGTCTTCTCATTTTTACAATGTTCCTTTAGAAGGGGTTCATTTCCAGGATGTTGTGTATTGAATGCGATGAAAAAGTTTGTGCCCTCAGTCGGATGGTGGACACATCCTGAGCCAGGAGATGGGATCTCAGGGGCCAGCAGGTGTGACCTCAGAGAGCAGACCTGGGGGACGGTTAGGTGACCCGAAAGTGAATCCTTTTTAAGAGAGCTGCTGCCATCTCCAACCGCAGACCTCCGGGTCACAGATACCGAGATATGCCACATCTTTAGATGACCTTCCGGGAGAAGCTAAACCACATTCAGGCTGTTAATTCAGGTTTCTTTTTAATGCTCACAAATGATTCATGTTTTACAAACCGTGTGCAGGGCTAGTGAACACGTCTAAGGCTTGCTCAGGACCCCTATTAAAAGTATTTTCTCTTAGGATCATTGCTATTCAGGCAGCCTACACTGATGATGAATATCATTACAGTTGTTTTGCCTTTGTTTTGGGGAGAAAATCACTGTCTTGGGAGCTAAAGAAACTATAAGACAGAAAACAATACGTCCTGGCACAGTAAGTTGAATGTAGAAAATCAGTTAATATGCACAAATATGTACAATTAAATGCTCTCCAAGATACAGGTATTTTAAAACCTATGAGGACAGAGGGGGTTTCCTTTTTATTTTAAACCCAGCTGTGAGGTGTGTTTTCTCTAGCGCTCCAGTTTATGCTGGTCCCATGTGACATGGATTTCAGCCTGAGTTAGGTGATGCCCCCAGAGAGCTTGATGTATGTTATTATTCATCAGTCATCATCATCGTCATTACATGTAATCAGACAGCCAACCTACTTACGTACGTCAAGTCCCAAATCCTGATTTGAATATTTCACATTTCCTCAAGGTTAATGAACTTGACACCAAATATGCCAATGAAAAGTTGTCAGACATTTGAACAAATGAACAAAGATGTTATGTCCAAGGAAGCTGGCGGCAGAGAGGGGATACAAGGCTCTGGGTGTTTGTCAATAGGGGAGTTGTTAAGAGCCTTCTAGAAAATGCGGCGCGGTTGTTAGTAAGATAATGCTACTAATTATGTCACCTTTGCAACACAGGTAACATATGTTTTAAGCCTTGCAATCCTTATACTCACACTATGACGCCAGTGATATTTTGTGCTCGTTTTGCAAAAGAAGAAACTGAAGTATATGGAAGGTAAAGAATTCACTGGGAGAAAATATGGGAATTAGAATTTCAACCCAACGAGTCAAGACTTAGTGTGTGTACTCTGTTGTCTTCATAAATGGGTTTTCTAGAGTTTTTCTTCCTCATGAGTCACGGACCCTTCCAGCCTGGTGGCGGAGGTTGTAAGTTCCACATGGACATGCGTTGCAATAATGTGATTTATGGAAACAGTAATACCTCACACATTTATGTGCATAGTATATGTCTTGGCAGAAACTCAGTACACTCCTGACTGCAGGCTTTGTCTTCCACATCCCTCACCTTTCCTTGTGGTTTTGATTTCCTGTTTTCCTCTTTGGAGAAAATTTTTGGCATGGTTATGCAGTTTTCCATGGTGTGTTTGTCTTCCTGGGTCTACTTGTTTTTGTTTGTTTAGGATATCATTATTTTAGACCTAGGCATCCAATGTGGATTCCTAATTATAGCTTCCTAGAACTTGTCAATTTTTTATTTTGTGTTGGCCATTACTACTTTTTAACTTTATTTATTTATGTTGAGAGACAGAGAATGAGCAAGGGAAGGGCAGAGAGAGAATCCCAGGCAGGCTGTGCACTGTCAGCACGGAGCCTGATGTGGGGCTCGAACTCACAAACCATGAGATTGTGACCTCAGCCAACAGCAAGAGTCGGGCACCTAACTGACTGAGCCACCAGGGCACCCCTGCCCGTTATTTTAACTGGAGTATGAACCATGGGCTCCAGATACGAGGCTCATCCCTATTCCTATGGACAACATGGACCCCTACTTGAAACATACTTCCTGTCTCGTTGCTTGCAAGAGGCGAGGTGTTGACCCCTATTTGTGGTGGCCTGTGGGTAACTCAAGTGGCTGTGGAGGGCCAGGGAGACTTTCCTTTCCTTATGTCACGCTCTGACTGAGGCGGAGACTGTGGGGACCCTTCCCCGCTTATCTTGGAGGTGTCTCCTGTGTCCAGGATGCATTCAGATGCGCAGGTGACGTGAGTGGCCCCCTGGGGCTCTGGGGCACAGAATGGAGAGCCTGCAGAAGAATCTTGAAAGGAAGTCAGTCTGCTGCCCTTTTATCTAAGCTCCAAGGATGTATCGTCTTCCTTCTGATTCACTGGCTTTTGTGTGGAAGCACAGAAAATACCCCCAGAATCCACCATGCAGGTTTTCTCCCTGGAGACCACAGAAGAGGCCAAGTTCGAGGACACACTCTCCCTGTTTTTCCAGCGTGTTCCCTGGACATGGAGGTTCCCTGGACTCTAGGGACAGAGCTGAGAAAGTCGGTGGTCAGTGCCTCCGAACCTGACCCTAGGCACCACGATCAAGTGGCTCCATGGAATAAATCACAATCCGGGTAATTAATGCAGCATCTCCAGTATTTCTGCATCTATCCCACGCTAGTAATCTTCACCTCAAGAACACTCCCGTGCCTCCCACAACAGTTTGGATATACTTAGCATGAATTCAGAGAACTATGAGCATCGAATCAAAGGGCACAGGATTTACTGCATTTGGATTCGTGTTTCCAAAGAGGTTTCTTAACCCGTCGTACTGATTTAGAGGACCTCAAACCTTGTCCCGTTCTCATAGCCTTTAATCTCACCCATTAAAGCATATGATTCTTTGTAAGCCTCGATTTAAAAAGAGAGAGAGAAAGAAAGAATTACTCCTGGGGCCTTTTCCTCTCTTACTTTATAAAATCCCTTATAGGTCCTCATAAAGTTTGATGGATTTTCATGATAAAAAAGTTGAAAGTACAGAAAATGCATGAGCAACTTTCTTCAGCTAAAGACTTTCCTTTTTATGCCTCATTGGCCCCTCGATCTTTAAAGACTTTGCCTCCCATGGGCTTCTCCAGGTTCTGTTATCTCCTGGAAATTTCTAGATTCCTTAGGGCACAGTAATTCCTCCCGCTGCAGAGCCAACAGGTAATTGATTCTCCCAGGAAGAGACAGCGTCCCTAGTACCTTTCAGAAGTGTGTAGTTGCTGCAAGTCTTGAGGCTTCAGCTTTGTCAGAAGTGACCCCATTTTAATTTTTTACACAAATTCATAATGAATTTGAAGAGAAATATTTCGCCATAGGAGCTTTTCGGCAGCAGCTCAGTTTTCAGCTAAATGTGCTTAAATACAACCTTAAGAAATGGAATGTGGCCTCTGGGTGGCTCAGTTGGTTAATCATGTGATCCTTTTTTTTTTTTAATGTTTATTTATTTTTGAGAGAGAGAGACAGAGAGACAGAGCATGAGCAGCGGAGGGAGAGGAAGGAAAGGGGACACAGAATTTGAACCAGGCTCCAGGCTCTGAGCTGTCAGCACAGAGCCTGACGCGGTGCTCGAACCCACAAACTGCAAGATCATGACCTGAGCCAAGGTGGAAATTTAACAGCTGAGCCAACCAGGCACCCCATGAGCCTCTGATTCTTGGTTTCCTGTCAGGTTATGACCTGGCGATTCATGACATCATGCTGTCAATACAGAGCGTGCTTTGGAGTCTCTCTCTCTTTACACCTTTTCCATACTTGTGTTCTCTCTCTCTCTCTCTCTCTCTCTCTCTCTCTCTCTCTCTCTCTCTCTCTCTCTCTCTCTCTCTCAAAATAAACAAACTTAAAGAATAGGAATGGAATGAATTTCTGGTGGTGCATTTGAGTGCTCCAGTCCTATCCATGGTGTTGAACTGGAAAGCCTCATCTGGTGATTCATGCTAACTGTTGAAAATGTTTTCCCTTTGGAAATATTTAGCCATCTCTGTTTCTGTTTTAAATTGTATTTGTAGTTATTTTCGCCCCTAGGCCACTGCGTTTCAGTGTACATCTTTCTGAGCATCCTCAGCGGTGTCCTTTCCATATCTACGTGTTGATCCAGTTCATGTAAGATTCCTCCATCAGAGACCCAAACTTCTGTGATCCCATGTTCTTCTGTCTGTGGCATTTCCTCTCTCCGTCGCTTTTCCTGGACTTTTGTGTGCCATGCATGTTTCCGAGCGGCTAAACTCACTCTCACCCGTACAACAGAGATCAAACGGAGATGGAGAGCGGAACACAATTAAAAAGTGTTGCAAAATGGTCCTCTGCTAGCTCGCCAGCCAGATGAGGCTTCCCGTCTGTTACGACGTACAGGTTTCCCGTGGCTGCTCCAAGAACTCCTCGTGGTCTTTGCCCGACTCATAGGATCCCTTCCGGGCCCAAACACAAATATTTGTGAACGTGTCCTGTCACATTTCCCTACAGTTTTCGTCACCCAAAAACCTCCCTGGAAAATGTCGATTTACTTGCTGAGTCCCAGATGGTTTCCCAATAATTCCTGTCTTCTGAGCCAGTTCTCTAAACTGGCACCAAAACCATTATCTAGGGTACTTTTCATCCTAAACCAAGCCCAACAGATTTCTGTGGCCTGACTCCGCAGCGTTAGTCACATGATTAGCGCACCTCAGGTGGGTGGGCAAGCGTTGGGAGGTTTTCAGAAGCATGCATTTCATTATCTGTTGCTTATACTGTAAGAGGAGGAGTAGGCAAACACTCTGCCTGAAGTGCTGTTTGTATTCTTGCCTGACAGAAATCCCCAGAGGTGGATGTGATATGTACCCACGTTGAGCATAGCAGTTTCTTTCTGTTTCAGAAATCCTGGCAGGAAGTGAGCTTCTGGGTCTTGTTGGTCCCCCAGCTGCAAGGAGGTGTTTGGGGAGCCTGAAATCCCTAGCTTCGGTTTTGATTAGTCTACATGCACCGTACTTTCTCAGCCTGACGCTGTTCATGCAGGGGCGGAATGATTCCTTCTTGCGGTAGGGAGGGGGCTGTTTTCTGCATTATGATGTATTGACAGTCATCCAAGACTTTTACTCACTGGACTGGATGCCTTTGGCTCCTTAGCACCTGCTCCCACTTGTGATAAACGAAAAGGCTGTCTGCCAGGGAGGGTGGGGATACAGTAAAATCACCCCTGGTTTTCTTCTTCCCTGTCTAGAACGTTGGTATCCAATATGGCAGCCACTAACCATTCAAACGCATTGAAGTTAGTTACAATGAATTACAATTAAAATTCAGTCCCCTAGCCTCCCGGAACCACTGGTTACCATATATTATAGAATATTTCCTTCATTACAGCAGGTTCTATTTGACATTGCTGTTCTGGGGCAAATATTCTCAGTGGGACAGTTCACATCCAAGGCAAAACAAAGATTCTTGGGGAGGAAGGAATCTTACTCTTAGTTTCTAAAACACAGATGTACACAGAGCACCTAAACATGTAAAGGTTAAATGCATAGGTAGCGTAGGTGTGGTATTAAAATTATATGTATGTTGGGTAAGATTACAGAGCATGAAATCCGAAAAGCCTTTTTAGGAAAAAAAATACCCCCCTCCCTTATAAAACTCAGAAACACTGATCTAAGGCAGTCTTTTTTCTCTTTTGAGATCTTGTTTGGAATCTGCAGTGCTAGATTTGATATTGCGAACTTAGAGCTTTCAGACAACTCTTCTTATTTATTCCCAAATTTATGGTTTTCAAATAAGGTAACTGAAAATATGGTTTTCATTGAAAAACAAGCAGAGAAGCCAGTGAAATATTGCAGACAAAAAGTTAATGAGATATTAGAAACCCCTCGAACCACACAGTTATTAAACAAAGAGACTCTGTTTGAAAATGTTAAATGTATTTTGTGTTATAACCGTGATTCAGTACTTTAACATTTTTAATTTAATAAGAAGGGAATGTTGTGACTGAAATAGTGCTTTGATGATGAATTAACTAATGCATTCAATTTAAACAAAAAAGAACCGAGCTCTTTTAATAGGTAGTTATAATGGACCTGCATAATCACTTGCCTACTTGAGGCCCGAAACCCTGGGTGGGTTTGGGGCGACTGTTCGTTATGAGGTTTTAGGGAAGACTCAGCTCTGCTGTTTCCGTTCGAAGCAGCATGTCATTTCCTGGCTCTCTGACCTGATCAACGAGAGACCCGGGACCTCATATTAGCCATTTGGATGTTCCCACCCAGGACTCTATATCTGGAGCAGTTGACACACTGTGTTGGGTTGTTTAGAATTTCAGTCATCTGCATTAGTTATTTTCATAAGTCTCCTTGCTTCTCAGTTTTCCAATATCAGTATCTGTATTTTGTGTCCAAGATTCTTCTCTAAGTGTTTTCCATAACATGCATGTTTGGTGGGAGTTTTACTTTTTATTTTCAACGTTTTTTTTAAAGTAATCTCTTCCCAACTTGGGGCTCAAACTTACAACCACAAGATCAAGAGTCAGCCAGGCGCCCTTCTGGTAGGAGTTTCAGAACACTTCTATGGTAGAGCGCGTGCTTTCTGGATCTCTGCCGGGAGGCTGTTCCCAACACAGCCACTCTGCATTTTGTCTGTGTCTTCACAACTCAGCTAGATTGCCATCCTCTGCTTTTACAGCCTAGAATGTTCACCTGGGCACAGTCGGGGCGATTGTGGGGCACGCCATATTGTTTTCTTCTATCACGGATCACATTTCTGTGCTGACCACTGTGTTATATCTGAATGCAACCCTTTCGTGTGTTTTGTCGCGTTTTCTGCTTGTTCATTGTTTATTCCTTTTTGATTGAATGGATAAATCACGCCAATCCTCATATATGTTGTAACATAGAGACATAATCAATGTTAGCTTGGATGTATCTGAATGCTGTCTCACTGTTTCCTAGTTTATCTAAAGTAGCTACACCAGTATAATCCATAACTCTTCACTCTGTTCATTTTCTTCTTAAAGAATTTCGCAGTCTATAAAACATCTTCCTTACTCATCAATGCACTTGTTGATTGGATGTCTTCTCCTCACGGCACTTGATTTGCCCCGAGTATGTGCCCTAAACAATGTGCTAATTATCTTGGTGAAATAAGTTTATCTTGCTAATTCATAGATGAATCATTTCACAAATAACTTTGTAAAATTTACCCCATCTCTTTAGAATACCTGCTCCTTAAGGATTTGTCTAGCTCTAGTTTTGACAGAAGGATAATTTCATATTGTTTCGATGTAAATAGCAAAATACAGAAATCTCACTGGCTAAGATTTATGCCTCAGAAGATATTTCTCAGATTATTGTCACTTTCAGCATCCCACAGAAAGCCAGGGGGCTCCCAACAAATGCTCTAGATGCTTTTTCATGCAGGCAGACACCATACACCAACCGCACACAGGTCACAAAGATCCCTTTTCAGCATTTTATCTCTGCTGTAACGTCCTCAGCGGATCTTCTGTGCCATGGAAGAGATACAAGACACGGACATTCATAACCTACTCCCCATAAAAGTGACTTAAAGTTTCTATGTCTGAAATCGTTGGCTAGCTGAATTGTTAGGCTTTATTATCGGCGTGGTATCGCTACTTTCCATCTGCTCTGGTTGCTTATTCACTGGAATATAGTGATATTTACGTTGTCCTGAGACCATGAAGACGCGTCCCTTCCCAGCACGGCAGGGACTGGGCCCTTTTACGTCTGATCACAATTCTTGATATTTGTTCTTATTCTGATTCAGTGGCCACAGTCCAACATCATAAACTAGCGGGTCATCCCGAGGGAATAGACAAAGTGCGCTGTTCATCAAGATTTGATCTCAAACATAACTGAAGTATGTCCTTAAGTGACTTTTAAAACCTACTTGAAGTTCAGGGTCATAAACCATTTTTACTTTTGATGCAGTTCAAAATAAGAAAGCCCGCAGAAAATGAAAAGATTACCATGGCTGTTTTTCAAATCCTAAAACTTTAGATTATCCTATAAATTTTGAATTCAAGAAAAAGCTGGGAGATAGGTCACAAAAATACGTCTCATTTCTCACTTTGCCTTTTGAAATACCTGCCTACAAAAATATTATGGAGGTGATTGTCACAGCTTTTGCATGGGCACGCTGCTGTTTTAGATATATTCCTCTTTTGAAATGCATGGAAGTCTCTCTGAAAACAGGGCGCGGTAAAAAGACAGGTGCGTCTAAAGCTTGCGGATTTCCAATTTGGACACAGGATGGTGCCAGCTCAATTTCATTTCAGCCAGTTAGACTGAAGGGAAGGGAGAGCTCTCTCTCTGCTCCTCCTGGCGATCACTCTAGGTTTTAGCATGGAGCTGGCCAAGTTTTGCTCTTTCAGGACTGATGGCAAGAAAACTCTGGAACTATCAACTACAAGTCTTGTGGGTAACAAAAGAGGGGAGCAAAGTCTCAGACTCCATCTATTAGCAGGTCTTGTGGATCTGATAGCCCAAATGTATAGGCTCCAATGGAGAATGATGGCTAACCTTTCCCAGAATGCCCCTGTGCATTGACAGTACCCAGGGTGCACTCCTTCTTTCACAAGCCTGAGAACCAGCTCCTTCTTGCATTGCCAAGGTCGGCTCTTGAGCCATGTTAGCAACCTCACCCTCGGTCATACTTCCTCTGGGCACGTCTTGGTACCACAAATGGCACATTGTAGCAAGTTTCTCCCACAGACCAAGGCTTTTCTTTCCAACAATCAACAGTATTCATTGCCTCACTGCTCAGTTGGGTTCGTACCCAAAGACCTGAGCCCTGATCACCACGTGGAATAGTTTTTTGTACATTTCCTAATTATTTGTCTCCTATATATGGTAACACACAAAGATGCAGTCTGATTAAGTGGCCTCATATTACAAGGTCGTGAGGGATGTTGTCACGTATGCAGATAACCAGGTTGCCTTGAGTTTTTTGGGGTTTTTTTTTCCGTCTCCTTAAGGAGGGAACCTTACCACACTACTACAACAGAACAGGAACTTTCTGTGTTTGATGAGTCCCATCAATCCTTTTATCTAAGAGAATTGAGAAAATACGGTTGAGAAAATAGTTCTAAGATTGTGAAAATCGTGTAAATGCAGTGGTTTCCTAACCCATAGCTGGCAGTCATTCAACTGCATTTCCAGTCAACAGAATTAACTATGTTTCCCATAATTGTGTTTGTTGTTTGAAGTATCAGGGATTTATATAAATAAAGTTTATGGTTAGGCACTGGGATCAGAAGGAAAGAGAGCTAAAATGGGGTAATCTGTGAAAATCTTTTTAAGGATTGGCAAGCATTGGACGTAGGCTAGTAAGATAGATACTGAAGGAGTATTTCCCAGCTGGGCACAGTTTTGTGTCTAGGGGACATCTGCTAACGTAGGGAGACATTAATGGTCTTAAGACTGGAGAAGGGTACCAGCGGCACCTGGTAGGTGGGGTCCAGGAATGGAGCTGCACATTCACACAGGACAGCTCGACCACAACAATTATCCAATTGACAGAATGTCACCAATGCCAAGGTTTGGGAAACCCTGACCTGGGCACTTCAGTGGGAAGAAAATGAAACTGTGATTACCTTCAGTTCCCTTCTGGTAGATCAGTCCTTTCTCACTCCATACATTTGCAAAGGGGTAGGTTCACCAACATGCCCTTTTAGGAAATCATGGCTTGTAATTGTAGGTGCCACGTTTAGCAAAACTAAGACAGCAAAGGTGAGTCTGTTTACATATTCTAAATATTTAATCCTTTTGCTTCCTACACGCACATCTCACTTCCTATCATTTATTAATTTAAGTGACTCTTGCAATCTGTAATTGTTCCAAGCTTTCTTAAGAGGCCTTTTCTTCTAAGAGAATTGTGTGTGTGTGTGTGTGTGTGTGTGTGTGTGTGTGTTTTGAGAGTTTATTTATTTTGAGTGAGAGAGGGTGTGCACTAATCTTATGTATATTTTTAATCCTTGGTACAGTGACTTAAAAAAATATCCCTTGATTTCCAGTTTCAAGGTGAATATTTCTTACTTCTCCTTGGTTTCTTCTGAACATGTGGGAGCCCACGCATGTGCTCCTTGGGGAAATACTGACTCCTCATGCACTCGTCCAAATGGTATCAAAGTCTGTCTCTGCTTGAGAATTCAGTGAACGTTCACCTCTTCCTCTCCCTGATTTCCCCAACTTTTGTTTTTTTACTTGAAGTGATTCACACGTCTTGTTTTGCACCTTGGACTGGTAACCTTTTCTCCCTTGAATTTCTCCTCAGTTAGACTTTATGTACACACCTTCTTCATCTTTCTTTCTGTGAGCAGGTTTCTTCTTTATGTGTGTCATGGAGCTCTGAGAACCAGAAACCAAGATGGTCATCGTTGGCATCTCCCACAGGAACTAGTTCAACTTCAGGACATAGTAGGAGTGTTCATCAAAGCACCCTTGTGGGCGCTTGAGGACACTCTTTGGCCAAAGTTTTACTCCGTGATATATATTATATGGCATAGGTGTAAATATATATATAGATCATGTATGTTTAGACCATATGGATAACATATAGGCATATGTATGAGATATACATGTGCCATATATCCTTATATATACAGCTATTATGTGTGTATAAATTATATATACATACACCTATGATATATAAATATATTAATAGACATACAGCATCCGTAAAGCTGTCTGTGCGCATATGATACATGTGCATTTCTGATATATCGGTATTTGAAGACCAGAATCACCATACGTTTCATGGGAGGAGGAATCCTCAAACCTGTAAGCCCTTAGGAAGAGCAGAGCAGCTCTTGTAGTTCATGACCTTGACTTGCTTTAAGGGACCTGTAGTTTTACCTTCTCTTCTCTTTTCACTCCTGCTGTGTGGATGTCTCCACTTCTTCATTCTTACAGTCCACACGTGTCTGCCCACATTCTACCCATGTCACAGTGCCTCTGACCAAGCAGGTATCCTAGGTGACCTGGTGTTCACCATTTCCATTGGCTTGGCATCGGTTGCTGGGGGAGCAGGCACTAATGCAGGCTGATGACGTGGCAAAGCAGTGTCTTGAAAAGACACTGCAAGTCTTGCTCAATCATGAGGAATACTGGAGAAATGCGCTTAGAATGTGGGTGGGAATAACTGGAATCCTGGGGAGACAGGCTGTGTAGATGGGAGTCCTGATAAAGGCTGATGCGAGCAGCACTGTCTTCAGCACAGGGCGTGGATGATGTAGCTCTGCCTGCATTCGGGAAGCATGGGCACGTGGTCCGCTGGCCCCTGGAAACTGGATGTTGTGGCCACCATTTCCATGGCTCGCAAGGATTTTCTGACATTCCTTATCCTGGGTCACCATTTGCAAACTCAGCATCCTCATGGTAGGTATCTGGCCACATATTCAACCAAAGGCTATGTGTCTGAGAGTTGGAAGACATAAACACACGGGCTTTTGTTTTCTGCGATACGAGGAAGACCCTGATACCATAACAGCAAGCATGGTGAGGGGTTCCCAGCCCAGGAGACGGTTTTTGTGCAAAGCGAGTCCATGTGGCCGACTCAGATAATTCAGGGTAACCTCACCATCTCCAGGCCATCTAGTTCCTAACCGTAAGTCCATGTGCAATTTCAGTTTCCCTCTGCCACGTGATGTAACATATCCACAGGTTCTGCGATTGGGATGTGGACATCTTTGAGGGCCGTTATTCTGCCAACCATAGTACCTTCCCTTGTCAATGGTATTGTGGACACAGGAAATCATACTGTGTATAAAGAGACCTAGATTTGGAGGAAGAATGGTCGCACATGTCGACTCACATGTTGACTCTGGTTTTATACATGATCCAGGGCAATGAATCACCTTCTTGGTTAAATTTTCACTTGTGAGGAGTGGGGCACCTACTCCAGTGTTGTTTTGCTGACCTTAAGCTTGGTCTTGTCTGTGAAAGGAAGGAAGATCCTGCATGGGTGTTCTACGTGATGTAGGAACCAGAGCAATCTTGCTTTGAATCGTGACTGACCCTCTTTCTAGTTAAGATTACCGAGTTCCTTGGCTGATCACTCTCCATTTTCTCATCTGAATAATGGGTACAACCTTGTGGAACAACTGTGAGAATTAAGTGAGGCAGCTGAAATGGAGATGCTAAGCGCTACGCCTGGTTCATAGTGAATATAAGAGCAGAAAATATCCAAGTGTGTTTAGACCACGATTTCTCAAACACGGCACTACGGATCTTGGAGCCAAGGTAATTATTTCTGTGGGGGTAGAGACGGCTTGCCCGTGCATCGTGGTATGTTTGGCAGCATCCCAGGGGTCTTCACATTAGGCCAGGAGCCTCCTTCCCCTCAGCTGTGGGAAATAGCTGATCTCCAGATTTTGCCAAATGTCATCTGTGGGGGAGATTGCCCCCCCTCACTTCTGAGAACCCTTTCTCCAGACAGATGACCTTACGGATGACCGTATGTTCTTTACAACATTAACTGTAAGTTATACATGTGACTCGTGTGTAAAACCATAAGCAGTCATGTCTGTACGTGCTGCCTGACAAGTAGATAATTAGGAATAGGCACAGCTCCGTCTCCATCCGTGGAGGAGGGAGAAAAGAGTAAACGTGACTTTTTTTTCTTAATTTGTTGCTGGCAAAGATAAATATCTGATTTATTCAAGACCAAAGAGCCCGTGCTTAACATCCCATTTAGTTTGGGATATTCTTCCTTTTTCTTTTTTTATAACTTATCTACATTCATTTTGAGGCAATTACCATAACACACTTATCAGTTGAACTTAATCAACTGTGTGCATGTCTATTTTGTTAGAACACAAATCCAAAATAACAAGTGAATGGGTAAAGCTTATCTTTTTCACTAAAACCTATTACTTCTAGTCTTAGAAAGAAGCCTCAAGCTGTGTCTGTCTAAATGCAAGCCGCACAAGAAAACTATTGCATGCTCAATATTTTAATTATCGGCTTTTTGGAGAGTGGGCTGACAATGCCCCCTGCTTTCCCTCTTGACCTGAAGGAATATGTAAATTATGTTCCCCAGCGAGTGAGCAAGGGTCAACATAGCGAGCACCTTGATTACATTTCACAAAATTATATGGATTATTGATTAGGTTCACAGCAGGAAACAGCCCAGAAAAATCACCCTCCAGTGGGCTTAGTAGTTGAGTAAATTTTGCCAACCATGAGGTGGACATGGCAATCATCACTTGGTTGACTGTCCGCTTACAGTGATCATGAAAGTCTTTCCCTGTATCCCAGAGTCCAGTGGATTAAAAGGCAGTGGTAAGAAGGTGGATCCCACTGAACTTGGTGGCACAATCATCAGAGTTAAGAAACGGCCAGTTGTCTGGATGGTGTCCAGATGTTGGCTGGGACGCAGGGACACGCCCTATGTTAAAGTTGGATGGTTTTTAACTGCAGAAGGATGGAGAGGTTCCAGAAAACACTAGACTGTTTTGAGTTTCCTTGAATGTTTCTTTGATAACGATACCAGCATCACAGAGCAATGTGAAATGAGTGAGGCTGAATGTGGAGCTTCAAGGCTGCCCAACGGTGAGTATAAAAGATGACCCAACAGGTGGGCGAGGGCACCGAGGGACCCTTGGAAAATGACAGCAGAACTCGTGAGGTTCTGAAGAACAAAGTCATAATCCATTCTCTTAAGGGAATGTGATCAGGCATCTCCCAGAAGAAGGTCATGTTGTAGGAGAGAAGCCTTTGGACCCTGGAAAGGTTGTGAACCATGGACATAAGTCCAGGGGATGTCAAGGCACCACCTGTGAGAACAAGGACACCGTAAGATTCGTGTGGGCTCAGGACCAGACTTAGATCATGAGATCAGAGCTAGAGCAGCATCCAGAATTCAGGGAAATGCTCATTTCATCTGTGAGATAGTTCTGGGCAAAGTTCGAGGATTTTGTCTGCACAGCTGCCTTGGAGTCAAAGTCATAGTGTGGACAGCATGAGCTAAATGTGCATGTGGATCTCACCCCAGAGTCTTGAAAATAATTTTGCTTAAAACACGAAGTTGCTAATGATTCTGCATCTAACAAATACTCTACTGTTACCTTCAAATCAAGTAAACATTGCGTCCTCGCCTGTCTGTATGTGACTCTATTTTCTGAAACATACGTAGCCTTGCGTACGTTTCTGTTTTTAGTACCATCTAGACTCAGATAAGGCATCCTCTGCATAGGAGTATAGAAATAGAGAAATCTGATCAGTGCGCGATTTGTTTTGTCAGTTAAATTATTAGTCTTATTCTCATCTCTCAAATATAAAAGTCAAAATCTGTAAATAGTCCAGAGTCACCGAACCACAAAATGCGTCTGAATGAAAATACCCTTTCTTATATTGCCAGTGGAAAGTAAAAATAATTAGTATATGGGTATTTGTCAGGTTTAGTCTACAGGGGACTTTAGACCAGCCTCCTAATAATAGTGTTGGAAATGAGAACTGAAGAGGTTAACATGATAGTCAACAGAGGAAGAGAACAGTGACGAATCCATCAGCCTGGCAGAAAGGAAGGTAATTGCATGCTGTCCCTCGTGGACTTGTGTGGTAGGCGAACCCTTCATTTTGTCCACTGAAGATGATTTTGTGACCAACAGCTCTAAGTTTCAAACTAGCAGCGGTGGCCTTCAAAGAAGAAACATGATCCAAATCTCCAGCTTCACCTAATGGATAAACCAAAGAGAGGGCTGCCAGCAGTCAATGGGATGAGTCAGAAGGCAATGCGGAGAGGCAGGTTCCCAAGGAGAAATGAAAGTAGGTCACTTTCAACATGGACCTGACTCTTCGCAAAGTTGGGGAGAGCAGATTCTTGGAGGAAGAAGCCACTGACCAAAAGGGATGTAGTCTGTGTAGGGTCATCCGTGCTCACCACTATGGTGACAGGGATGGTACTCACTGGCATCAGTTCTGAAGGTCAAGGCAGGTTTTTCAGAAAGGTGATCTTTATTTTTTATTTAAGTGTTTAAATGTTTATCTTTTAGAGAGTGTGAGTAGGGGTGGGACAGAGAGAGAGGGGAACAGAAGATCCCAAGCAGGTTCAATGCTGACAGCAGAAAGCCTGATGTAGGGCTTGAACTTGCCTTTCCTTAAAAAAATTTTTATTAACATATTTTATTTACTTTTGAGACAGAGAGAGACAGAGCAGTAGTAGAGAGGACCAGAGAGAGAGGGAGACACAGAATCTGAAGCAGGTTCCAGGCCCTAAGCTGTCAGCACGCAAGGCTTACACCCATGAACTGCGAGATCATGACCTGAGCCAAAGTCAGATGCTTAACCCACTGAGTCACCCAGGGGCCCCTTGAACTTTCAAACTGTGAGATCATGACCTGAGCCAAAATGGGACGCCTAACTGACTTAGCCACCCAGGCATCCTCAGAAAGGTGACATTTTTTAACCTGTGTTCATGGATATCAAAGCAAAAGTTTTTGGACACTGGAAAAGCAAGGAAGGCTGAAGTCAAATGCAGAATCCGTCAAGATCAGCATAAAGTCGCACCTACCTTGTGAACACCCAGTCTGACGCAGGCTCCTGGTCGTCTTGCGGGCATGGGCCTATAGTGTCTTTGCAGGTGCTTCATGATGCCTCTTGGGGAGAAGAAAAACTGAACGTTTTGCGTACGGATAACTTACGAAGGATGCAGAGGGTGCCTGGCTGGCTCAGTCCGTAGAGCATGGACTCTTGGTCTTTGGATTATGAGTATAAGCCCCATGTTGGATACGGAGATTATGTGCGTACGTACACACATACATATATACATACAGAATGCATGTACTAACATTGGAGTCAACACTAAAAAGTAATATATATAAAATTTTTTTAAATGTTTATTTCATCCTTGAATGACTTCATCTATTTTTTTTTTTAATTTATCATTTATTTTTGAGAGACAGAGCGAGCAGGGAGGGTCAGCAAGAGAGGGAGATACTGAATCTGAAGACAGGCTCCAGGCCCTGAGCTAGCTGTTAGCACAAACCATGATCTCATGACCTGAGCCGAAGTCTGATGCTCAACCGACTGAGCCACCCAGGCGCCCCCCGCATGTATTTACTGATGTGTGTGCCTGTGAGTCAGTGAGAAGGTTCACAAACCTGGAATCTGCTTACACCACCTTCATTTCCTGTTCCACTTTGACTTTTCACACATCCTCAGACTCAGATCAGCAGGAAGGTAGCATGATTTAATGTTACAACTTGGAACAACCTCCAGCGAGGTGATTGGTGATATCTGATAGAATCAAGTGATTCTGCCTTTCCCTCAAAAATTTAAATTACCTCATGACCCCCTCTGTGCATCCTGAAACCTCTGTCGACACAACTACTCAATTCTGCTGTTGCAGCACGAAAGCACTGGAAGTCCTCCATAAAGCAGTGGCTGTAGTATATGATTGTGTTCTAATAAAATCCTACCTGTAAATATGCCCGCATTTTGTGAAAACAGGCAGGGGATGTGATGGATTTGCCACATAGGCCATATTTTACCGATGCCTGTGTAAACACTTTCTATCCTGCGTTGTGTAGGACTGTCTCAGAGGCGGGCATGTCCCATGAATCTTCATTGTTTCCTTCAATTCCTGTAAAAATCCGTATGTTATAATGTCTGTGTTCTGGATAAAGGATTTGGGCATAGAGATGGAACTTGCTACAAGGTCAAATGGTTAGCTGTGCAAGGTGGCTGATCCTTCGGTTCAAGCCAATTCCTGGAAATTGGCAAAGTTCCAGGCCATTCTGTCCGCCATAATGAAATGGAATCTGGGCCCAGACTCCCAATCATTTGCTCTCAAACTCTATCGAGGACATTAGCTTCCCTCGGCTATGTTAATGATTTAGACAGAGCGAGCCATTTACCCTCCCCTCCCACTGAGTTCACAGATTCGAAACGTTCTGGAAAACCAAGGGATATCGACGTTGTAAGGTCTCACTTTCAAGAATGGCGTCTTCTTTCCCTTTCTCTAACCCACATGGGTTTCTGCACGTGGCTGTCCTGCTCAACAGATTTTGCAAACTATTTGTCCTCGGACCACTCCATGTTGGTACTATTCACATCTCGATGCCTCTCCTTCCTCCGCAGTGCTGAACTTTAGTGATCTCTTGTCATTTCTAAATTCTTCATGTTGTGACCCAACACAGGTTCTTCTCTAGGGCTGTTTTACTCCTGTGAGCATAGTTTGCCCTAACTGGACTAAATAAGCTCTCTTTCTTTGGTGAGAAAAAATAAGTTACCACTTCTAACAATATTTCATTTACTTGAATCTGTTCTAGATATTAAAGAATACTTTTTTTTTCTTATCTTAATTGCTCAGAATCCTGGAAGCATACAACTCAAAAGAAATGCCAAGGATTGCCAACTCCATAATAAGAAAGTAAAAAACAAAACAAAACCAAAAAAACCTACATAAACCCAATTAACATTCTGGGTTGTAACTGAAGTAAATGATTGGAGAGATGACTACAATACATTTTTTATAATACTCTGTGATATGTATATAAAATGAACAGAGTTCTAACCATAAACCAGATATAATTTGAGAGGTGTTCATTATAATTAGGTATTTAAAGTTTTGTTTGCAAATTCTTTCATTTCTGTCTCACCTTTATTAATAGCAACCGTTGCATTCATATTTCAGCCCCATTCTTTTTACAACTCCTGTGTAAGTATAAAAAAGTGAGTACAGTCATAGTGATATAAGCATTTGGAGCTCCCCACAAACAAAACAACAACCAAGAATGAAAATGAGAAGGAGGGAGACAATTGGAAGAAAATGAAAGATCTCTGTGCACAACCAAAGAAAATAGGAGAAACGGAAATGTAACAGTAAATAAATAGCCACTTTCATTGAGTCTGATTCCCACGGCCTTATTAAAAATGCTGTGAGTCCTTTAAAACTCAGCGTCAGGTATGATCCCTAAGGGGTGATGGGTGGCTCCGTGCACCATCCAGCCTTAGCCGACTTAGCCATTGCCCCTTCGGAAGACTGAACTTGTTTAAATCAAAGGCTGCTCAGAAATGAAACACCCATTTGAATGTGTATCTTTTTGTGGGGACTCAAATGCCTAGTATTGTGAAATGTACCTTGGTGTGGACACCACCTACTGTTAAAGTAATGTGCATCAAAAAATTAAAAAACAAAAAGTTTTCATTCATTTCTCCACCCTGAGATCATGACCATAATAGAATGTGTTCATCTGAATGGTAAATCACAACATGGCTTTGGGGTTTGAGAGGAAGTTTGTAAATGGCAGTCTGGGAGGGAGATATTTCTTCTTCATAAATGAACATTTATTTAGCAGCGTTTCTGTTAAATTGAGGGAAGGAAACAAGTGAGGGTTGTACGTTTCCCTCGTGCAGAAGTGTTATCAGGTCGACAGGTGTACTCATTCCACAAGCTTGTGCCTCGTGTGTGCTGCGTCTTAAGCACAATCAGGAAAGAACCTGCAATGGCAGCAAATACACAAAGAACATTATCGAGATCTTCTTATTAAGATAACGGGGGTGGATTGCTGGAAATTTCTAAACATACAGACAAAATAAGAGATGATATAATAAAGCTCCATTATTGAGAAGCCTGCATCCATTGTTGCCTGTAAAATCACTCCTCCTGACATCCATACTCTTTGCCCTATGTCTTGGTAGGTTTTTCACTAGAGGCAAAATATATTTCCCCTTTCCATTTCTCTTGCGCTTGGTCACGTAACTTGTCTTGGCCAGTAGGGTGCAGGAGAACCTTGCAGTCTGTCTGCGTGATGAGGTGTGCCCACTTCAGCTTTCCAAACAACCATGAGAAGAAAGTGGCCAACCTTACTCGCCCTCCAAAGACTGTGTGGAACAGAAGTTTCCAGCCTAGACCTACTGTCCACCAGATGAGCCACAGACATATGAGAGAATAAACAATTGTTGTCTTAAATCACTCAGCATTGAGAGTTTCGTTACGCAGCAAACGCTGACTAATACGCCATGTTCACGTCATCTTGATTTCACTAATTTAGCCCTTTTGACATACTATGTTTGATTTTTAAATTAGACTTTTGACATAAATTACAGATATCACTACATTTTATTCCAAAACTATCTTTCCGGCATGCCTGTATGAGTCAGTCTGTGGAATAAATGACTCCTGGTCTCAAGGGTTGGGAATACAAGTCCCGCCTTATGTGTACATATTGCTTAAAAATAAAATCTTTAAAAATAAACATAAAAAAAACAAATAAAAACAAAACAACACACAAAGCTATCTTTAAAAAAATAAGAGTACCTTCCATCAAAATCACAGTATTATTTTCATACCTCACAGTAACATAGTTTGAGTATCACCAAGCCGTCTTTAAATTGTCCCAATTCCCTCCATGTAGATACTCTGGTTTCTCTTCAGATCACATAAATCTTTTGCCTTTTACCAGTTCCCCCCACGTAGAGGGTTTATAGAAGGTTTGCTCAAACCAGGAGTGATTATCAAGGTTGTTCCTTAAAGTTTACATCTTTTATCCCAACCTCACCATTTTTTAATGAGACCAACTTGGCATTTGTGAAAAAGAATTGTTAGCAGAGTGCTTTGGGTTTGTCTGATTGTCTTCTCGTGTATGAGCTTGCCCTGTCTGCCACATGTCCTAATTCTGGGTTATTCTATAGGATTTTCATTTAGCAGAAGTATTTTGGTCATGGCACCTTCCTAAGTGGTGGTGGGTAATTCCCTCCGGTGGCCTGTAGCGCTGGCTTGTCCACAAGCAAGATTGTGAAAGTGATACGGGCGTAAGTATCCCTCCATCATATGCTTACCTGGCCCCCGTAACCAGTTTGCTGGGTACCATGTTGGTACCACCTGTGTATCTAGTTCCTTGTTTTTTAAAAAGTGAGCTTTTAGAATGAGATCTTGCCGTTTGCCACATCGTGGATGAAACTGGAGGGTATGATGCTATGTGAAAGAAGTCAATCAGAGAAAGACAGATTTAGTATGTTTTCGGTCAACAGAAGACCGTGGCGGAAGGGAAGGGGAAAAAACAATTCCAAACAGAGAGGGAGGCAAGCCATAAGAGACTCTTAAATACAGAGAGCAAACTGACAGGTTGATGGGTGCGTGGGGGGCGGGGAAAACGGGAGCTGGGCCTTGAGAAGGGCACATGTTAGGATGAGCGCTGGGTGTTGTTTGTAAGCAGTGAATCACAGAATCTAATCCTGAAGCCAAGAGCACACTGTATACACTATATGTTCAATATCTTGACAATAAATTATATTTTGAAAAATAATAGTAATTTTAAAATAATAGACAAATATTTAAAAATATATAAAAATAAAGCATTCCATTGCTGCAAAAAAATAAAAAATAAAGTGAACTTTTAGATTTCAGAACACTTCAATTTATAGAAAAACTTTACAACAATAGCACAGAGAGTTCCGTACCCGCCACATCCCATTTACCATATTATTAACATCTCGCAAGAATATGGCACATTTCTCACAATTAATGAACCAATATCGATACATTTCCATAACTGGAGTCCATACATTATTCATATTTCCTTAGTTTTTCCCTCATGTCCTTTTCGGCTCCAGGATCCTGTCCAAATTCTACATTCTGTTTAGTTGTCTTCTTAGGCTTCTTTTGGCGGTGACAGTTCTTGGGGCTCTCCTTGCTGATGGCCTTGGCACCTTTGAGGAGAGCTGGGCAGGATTTGGATGAACGCGCGTCAATTTGGATTTGACGTAGGCTTTTCTCACGATTAGACTGGGGTGCTGCGCTTTAGGCAGGCAGACCCCAGGTCCGACTGTTTTCATCACGGCACATCCAGGTGCGTGCGGGATTTGTCACAGTAGATGGTGACCCCGGTCACCTGTCTGTTAGTGTTTGTCAAGTTCCTCCACTGTAAAGGCACCGTTTTTCTTTCGTTCTTTTATCTCTACCCATACTGTACTTTTTAGGAGGAAGTCACAGGAAGTAGGAAGTAACTACGTCCCTAAGGTTGGAACACAATATAAATTATTCACAATTTTTCTTCATGGGAGATTTTACTGTTCTTACGTATTTTTCAAATATTTGATTTATATCAACATGGACCCGTGGATATTTACTTAAGTTTTTTTTAAAAACTTGAATGTTTATTTATGTATTTTTATTTTTTGTATGTTTTATTTATTTTTTGAGAGAGAGCGAGACAGTGAGAGCAGGGGAGGGACAGAGAGAGAGGGAGAGACAGAATCAGACGCAGGCTCCAGGCTCTGAGCTGTCAGCACAGAGCCCGATGCGGGGCTCCAACCCACGAACCATGAGATCATGACCTGAGCTGAAGTCAGAGGCTTAACCGCCTGAGCCATCCAGGTGCCCCATCGTGGATGTTTAATAATTTGGGTTAATAATCCAATGCTACTTTATTCATTATGACCATTAGACTTTTAAATAATGGTTTTACCTTCCCCCGATCTTTGCATTATATATGAATAATTAGGAAATTACGTAGTGTTCATTCATGTTAACCCTATCATTTCTTATGCATTCATACCTTGTACTTGTTGACAAAAATGGGCTTTGCTTCCTTACCTAGGGTGACCCGATTCCCCGAAATACAGTTCCTAGAGAGGGAGGCTCTGAAATGCAGCTCTTCAGTCACTAATTTTCAGAGTAAAGAGTTGGTGTCATGGTGTGCAAATATCATATTGATAAGTCTTTTTTGAAGTTTAGTTTTTTAACCAATGGTAACACATATGTCACCGTACATTATTTCAAATACCCATCACAAGAGGCTTAGGAAGAAAGGTTAGCGTGATCTGCTTAGATTACCAACGTCAGAGGCCCTAGCGTGAGGCCCTGGTGGCAACACCAGTCTGTTGGTTCTGGACCTCCCACCTGCCGGACACATTATCAGAATCTATGATATTAGGGCGCCTGGGTGGGTCAGTCGGTTAAACGTCTGGCTTCCGGCTTCGGCTCAGGTCATGATCTCATGGTTCGTGAATTCAAGCCCTGCATCAGGCTCTGTGCTGACAGCTAGCTCAGAGCCTGCAGCCGGCTTCTGATTCTGTGTCTCCCTCTCTCTCTGACCCACCCCTGCTCATGCTGTCTCTCTCTGTCTCTCAAAAATAAATTAAAAACATTAAAAAATTAAAAAAAAAAAGAATCTATGATCTTGACATCTGTGCTGCAATGCGCCCACACACAATCCTATTTTTATCTCTTGCTCTAGTCCTGAAGCTAATGAGGGGCAGAGTTCAGCATCTTTGCTCGGGTCTCCTCCATGGCTGTAATATTTTTCTCTTTTTCATTATGAATTCCCACATTTTCTGAGCATTGCACTCCACCTAGATGTGCGCCCACTTACATCTTAAACCCTGTGTGGAATGTGCAATGTTTTGTTAAATAAAATGATTACTCTGTCTCATGTTCTCTTGTAGCTTATATTAATTTAAAGTGAAAGACTACCACACGTCCTTACTTTTCTTCAGAATTCCTATTTCCCAACACAGAGATTCAGCAATTTGCACAGGACTGTGAGTGAATTGTCCTTTTTATCCCTTTTTTTTTTTTTTAAGTTTACTTATTTACTTAGAGAGAGAGAGGAAGCATGTGCAGGAGGTGCAGAGAGACAAGGAGAGAGAGAATCCCGAGCAGTCTCTGCACTGTCCGCACAGAGCCCGAGGCGGGGCTCAGACTCACAAACCAGGAGCTCATGACCCGAGGACAACGGAAGAGCTGGCCGCCACACTGACTGATCCCCGCGGGCTCCCCGTCCTCTCCTTCATACAAACTAATTTTGCACATTCAGTGCTCTGGCGAGAGGGGCGTTATTTCCCGTTGGCAGAGCTGCAGACACATGATGTGTGCCCATAATAAAATGCAGATGGCACCAGACTCTCTGCCCCTTAGTTCTGCGTGGTTGTCCCATGTTTTGTTACGAAATCAAAAACGGCACAATATTGGCTTGAATTTGTTGCCAGCTGCCACCGTACATCCCTGCTCTGGGTGCACATAGAGAGGCTCTAGGGAGGCCTTCGCGAACTTTCAAATACAAGTATGTGTTAAATAAGAAAAGTGCAACAGAGTCGACTTTAAAGATCTGATTGGCTTTATGAATCGGACGTGAGTTGGGCCGCATGACGTCTAGCAAGTAGAAGGAGGTCCAAGAGGCTAAGGTTTTTAAAGGTAGAGAAGGACCAGAAAAAAGGAAATTACTACCAAAGAACCCGTTGTTTTAGGCAAGGTCACTTCCTAAGGGGACAGAGCGGGATGTATCTGCACAATTCCTAGTGTTGACTTGGAGATTCCTCAGTTCAGGGCTTCAAGATTACACGTCTGAGCGCTTCAGACTGCAGTGAAAATAGATGTTAAGTCTTGGTTTACTCGTTGGGGAGTTCGCCCAACTGATGCCAGCCGGGGCTTGCGATTTGGTCTGTAGCAGTGTTTACATGGGAGAAAAGGACACACGAGAGAGAGTTAGAGCACCACGGGGCTGGTTGTGTGCACACAGCTGCAGGCATGGGGGGTGGGAGGCTGCACGGAGCCGGCAGAGAGCACAGGTGAGGCCAGGGGTGTTCGCCGGCGCGCAGCTGGACCTGCTCTCTCTAACCCCGTGCCTTCCAGGCGGATGCGTGTTCCCTCCGTGCCATCCAGGCGGATGTGCGTGCCCGCAGTTAGGTTTTCCTGGACCTTGACCTCCCTCCCAGTATGTTTTGCGGTCTTGAAGGCATACGCATGCAAAACCTGGGAACGGAAAATGCTCCCACATGGCTAGAAAAACATTAAAATGCGTTCCCTCCCTCTCACAAAGGAGTCTCGTGAAGAGAGAATTGTTAACAAACGTTTGGACCTTTCCAGACGGCAGTGATTAAAATTAGGCTTTCTGAGTCCTGTCTTCAAGGATGACTCATTTGTTTACTCATATCTTTGGAATTAAGAGATGGTTTGAAAACTCCAAACCAAATGATTACTTTATGTATTCAAATAAGTGACTAATGTTGTAAATGAGTCATTTATTTACTCCTGACTTTTAATTTTTATCTTACATATACCTTCATAAAAATATATAATATAGTTTTTATATTTACAGAGAATAATTATACAAAATAGATTTCTTGGGGCTCCTGGGTGGCTCAGTCAGTTGAGTGTCCCATTTTGGCTCAGGTCATGATCTCATGATTTGTGGGTTTGTTCCCCACGTCGGGCTCTGGGCTGACAGCTCAGAGCCTGGAGCCTGCTTCCGATTCTGCGTCTCCCTTTCCATCTGTCCCTCCCCCACTGGCACTCTGTCTTCCTCTCAAAAATAAATAAAACATTAACAATTTTTTGAATAAAATATTATTACATATAGTCGTATAAAATATACACTAAATATATCCATATTTTATGTGTATAATACATATTAGATATATTTTTATAAATATATATTATATATTTGTTGATTTTCCCGTACTTCTGTACGTTTTCTCTATCTGTTCATCTCTTTTTTTCCTTTATTTATTGATTTTGAGAGCAAGCAAGCCAGCAGGAGTGGTAAAGGGGCAGAGAGAGGGAGAGACAGAATCCCAAGCAGGCTCCACACCATCAGTGCAGAGCCCGACCTCACAAACCCCGAGATCGTGACCTGAGCAGAGATCACGAGGCAGATGCTTACCTGCCTGAGCCCCCCAGGCGCCCCTCCGATCTCATCTTTGAAATGATGGAGAAAACTCTTCTGTGCATACGGGTTAGAAGGGCCCCGAGTGCTGCATTAACAGGGCCGCACATGCCAGGGGCAGCCAGCTAGTGGGTCCCAGAGTCTTGCCAGTCATCTGCGTGGCCGGAGCCTGTTGGAAGAGCAAACTGGTGGTCCCGACCCACACTTACTGTTAACTGCAGCTAAATGACATCTTCTGATGACACGCGTGCCCACTGTTAAGTGAGAACAACAGTCTGGCCCGGGGTTTCTCAGTCTCGGCAGCACATTAGAACCACCTGATGATCTTGCTATCCGTCCAGATGCCGCGGGATGAAAGTCCTGGGGATCTAATGGACAGCGTGGGGCCTGTCGTTAGCAACCCTGACTTGTATACTTGGTCGTTGCTAGGAGAAGAGTCCCTTAACTGTTCTCTCAACGAAAAGAAAGTAGCTCTAGGGTCATGGTCATGGGTGTGTGTTTTTTAACATGTTGGTGGTAACCATGTCAGTGTATAATATATCGCAAAACGTCATTTTGTTCGCCTTACGTATGTACAATTTTTATTTGCCTTCTCTACCCCAGCAGCGTTACGGAAATACTGATACGTGACATTTGGTTGCAGATATTCTGAGTTGATTTATCTAAGGGTGTGTCCTCTCTCCTTCTCTTCCTCCTTCCTTCTCAATGCGATCTGCTGAATCTACATAAGAATTAGCTGGGAGCGCTTTAGAAATTTGAAATCCTTGGGCACCTTAGGTCAGTTGGTTAAGTGGCTGACTTGGGCTCAGGTCCTGATCTCACAGTGGGTGTTTCCAGCCCTGCATAGGGCTCTGTGCTGACAGCTCAGAGCCTGGAGCCTGCTTTGGATTCTGTTTCTTCCTCTCTGTCTCTGCCCCTACCCGACTCACGCTCTGTCAATCATGAATAAATGTTAAAAAAAAAAAAAAAAATTGGGGGCGCCTGGGTGGCTCAGTCGGTTAAGTGTCTGGCTTCGGCTCAGGTCATGATCTCACGGTTTGTGGGTTCGAGCCCTGCGTGGGGCTTTGTGCTGACGGCTCAGATCCTAGAGCCTGCTGCGGATTCTGTGTCTCCCTCTCTCTGCCCCTTCCCCGTTTATGCTCTGTCTCTCTCTGTCTCTCTTTCTCAAAAATACAGACACATTAAAATTTTTTTTAGAAAATTGAAATCTTGTACCCTGCTGCAGACCCAAGAACATCAAATTTGAGTAGCGTGACCCTAGGACTTATTGGGCGACCCTACATCTTGTGTCTTTAGGACTTGTAGGTACGCATCTGACTTGGGGTTTATTCGGTCTCTGCAGTTTTCTGTTTGGTGGCTACTGACTTGACACCCTGACTCAGACCTTCTCTCTCTCTGACCTTAATTCTTGCTTCTTGAGTCAGATTTATTCGCAGTTCAAAGGTGTATGTTTCTTACTTCATATGGAAAAATGAGCCTTGTGTTTCCTCAACATAGTCTTTGGTTTAGGGCATTCTTAACAAATGCTTCAGCGCCAAAGATCACTGGATTATTCCAGCAGCGCAGCAGAATGGATATCAATCACCAGACACTGTGATCAGTCAGACAGGTGTTTGGAATTTGGGACGCTTTAAGAATGTAAATCGGTGAAGCATTCTCCTGTGGTGTGGACAGTAGGCGAGCGTGACAGGCAGCTTCCTGCCGTCGGTGTGGAAGGAAGGCCAGGTCCCATCACGCAGTTCTTCTTGGCTATTCCCCCTAACATGTCATACACCACTTCTGCTCTCAAAATAAGAGAAGATGTGGATTTCTAAGTCAAACAATGGAAGACTCCTGGCGCCTGGGCAGCTTAATCGATTAAGTGTCTGACTCTTGCTTTCCGCTCAAGCCATGATCTTGTGTTTTCGTGAGATCAAGCCCCGTGTCATGCTCTGTGCTGACAGCGTGGAACCTGCTTGGGATTTTCTCTCCCTCTGTCCCTCCCCCACTCAGTGCTGTTTCTGTCTCTCTCAAAATAAACTTTAAAAACAAACGGGAGACTGAATAAAATGTAACCTGTTTCTCAGTTCTTGATGGATTAGATCGGGAATGTGGTGAGTATAAAGTACTAATGATCCCCTGTGCACTTTTTATTTTCTCTGGTGACTGGGTGCGTGCTGAAGCCCTGGGCTTGTGTGGTAGAGGGTCATTCCACCTCATGGAAACGGGCAAAACCCGACAAAATCATCTAGCTTAGTGCCCCTTCCCTTTCTCCCAAGTTTCGCGCCTTCATCCGCTCCACTTGCCGATTGAACTGACTTATTCATCAGAATGGGAAGGAAATGTGCTGTTGTTTCTTTGGTATTTATTTATGAATGCGGATTTCACAGACAAAGAAGTCCACCCACATAGTATATACAGAAGTTCATATTCCAGCAAAGATGAAGTTAGGTCCGCGGAATTACTGCCATATTCAGTCGGAAACCCCTCCCTGGATTGGAAACTGGCCGATGGTTTAGAATCCCAGGTTCTGACAAACTGCCTTACTCACCAGTCTTTCGTCTTTGAACTCATGGAAGTCAGCTTACACTGCCCATCGTATTGCTACAAACACCTGGGCCTCACGTCTGAGAAGTCTGTTCACACCAGGAACACGTGTGGATCTTTTTGGACGCGGTCCTCCACTGTCTGCCACTATTAACAGTGTCACAGAGGGCGCCTGGGTGGCTCAGTCTGCTGAATGTTGGACTCAAATGTCCAGCATGGCAGCTCAGGTCATGATCCCAGAGTCATGGGATTGAGCCCCGACTAGGCCTCCATGTTGAACATGGAGGGTGTCTAAGATTTTCTCTCTTTCCCTCTGTTGCTTTCCCCCACTTGTGTCTCTCTCTAATAAAATTTAAAGAAAAAAATTTAATTAAAACGAAGCATCACAGAAGATGACCCACATATAAATACACACTGTTAAATATGAGCCACCATTCTGTGACAGCTAAGCTAATAAAACTGCTGTTCACTTAATATCATTTAATATTGATTAAACAATACATGGGTATATGTATTTTATAGAAATGGAGGACAAAATATAGTTTCAAAATTAAATATTCACTAACGGGACCGATCATTCTGATATAAAATCACAACTAGCTTGCTCTCATGCCTAAAGTAAAAATCTTGGCGTATTACAAATAATCGGTTAAAATCACTTATAGGATCATTTTAATAATCATGTTTTCACTAGAAACGTTTACAAAGGTAAAATTCTTCATCATGACCACTGAACATTATATACTGCCCCTTGCTGTGTATAACAGTGCGTGAGGCCGAGGCCGGCTCAGAAATGACAAAGAATGTGGTGTAAATTAGTTTTCTTAGGAAGGGCTGCAAAAGAATACCCTGGCGCTTATGAAGAGGTAACGCCCTGTTTCCCATTCGAAGGCAAATGGTGACTTTTCAGGTAGCTGCAAAATAGCCGTTCACGGCTCAGTTTCACTGAGAACTCATTCATCGTACCTTCCGCGTCTAGACACTCCATGGCGTTCACGACACACCCGGGGGCTTTTCCCCCCATTTCCACAGAGCCTCCAAAGACCTTCAGTCCGAATTCCGTTTATAACAATCAGCCGTTTCTCAGTGAATTTTACAAGGTAGTTTTCAGAACAGCGTGAAACGTCCATTTAAATAATTTGAGAAAATGACATACATGAAAAATAGAGGAGTCGAGAACAATATCGTTGACAAAGAAGGGTCCGTGTTTGTTTCTTTAGCGTGGAAATTCCCAGTCCTGGAATGTCCCAGGTTTCCGTCATGTGCGGAGTGGCCTCGTGGAATTGTTTTCTTAAGTTCCGCTCAGCCCATTCCCCGAGGCCATCTGGATTTTATATACTCTGATTCCACATGGTACAGGTGGGTATTACAGACAATAAAGGAAGGTTTTATTGTTTTGGACCAATATTTCAGGATCCTACATGTTTATTTCTTTTATTCTTTTAGGTGTGTGTATTTAATTTGAAAAGACAGAACACACGAGTGGGGTAGGAGCAGAGAGAAAGGGATGGAGAGAGAATCTTAATCTTAAGAATGCTGTTACACAGAGCCCAGTGCCGGGCTCGAACCCATGAAACCATGAGATCATGACCTGAGCCAAAACCAAGAATCAGACGCTTAACCGACTAAACCACCCACTCGTGTTCATGCCTGTGGAGCATATGGCTCACTTGGTGTGGGCCGTCGTGATGCCTGATTCCCAGAAGTGCAATCCGAGCACAAAAACTCAGTGAAAAGGAATTCATTCTTTATTTGTGTCTCTTCACAGATATTAAGAAGAATTCAATTAACAGTCTTTTGGAACACTTTTATTTCCTTAATTCTCCCTCTTTCATATACTGGACCCTCATTTTCCCCTACCTTCTCCCCAAACCATCCCTTTTTACTCTTCCATACTATCTAAGTGTTACTGTCTTCTCCCAGCTCATGAATCTTCTTCGACAGAAGAGATGGACACGTTTTTACTGTAATTATCCAGGACCATGGCGGGGGGGGGGGGGGGGGGGCCTGACTTACTTGTGATAGGTCCCTGAACTCCAGGGTATAGCTTAAAATCTCCTGCTTCAGCAAATCATCAGGCAAGATAAGAAGAGACGAGCTACAGGAAGGGAATGAACGGTTCTCTGAAAGATAAGTCTAAAGACAGTTCACGAGCCAACCAACACAGCCGTAGCGGAAGTGTTGGATTTCAGGGTCTTTAGTCCTGATACGAGTAGCAGTTTGCCAAGTGCGAGGGCCTGAGGCATGTTCAAGAGTTTTCACAAGGTCTGAGGTTTATGGGGATCGCAGGTGTCTTAGTGAATTGAATCAGGATTTAAATAGCTTCCTGCCAACTGTAATCACTACCGGGTCACAAGATCCAGTAGGAAAGGGTCAAAGACTTACGTTAAAACAAGTACAAGATGGCCTGAAACCCAGCGAGGAAACTTTGCAGTTCACTGAGAAGTGTCTTTCACCCTCTAGGACCTCAGGGACAGGAAAGCGGATGCCCCGCGGTGATGCTGGGGAGAGTTTGTTCCGAGGATTCAGAGAGGACAGGAGCAGGACTTGGACAGACCCAGAAGCAGTGCCAGATGCGGTTTATCTCAGAACAGAAGGGTCATGCCTTTGTGCAAAGACAAAGCATAGACATCCAGGGGCCAGATGCTCACAAACATTGCTGACCGAAGTACATTTTAGCTCAGTGTCCATTGGACTTAGGATCAGAAACAGAACTGTGCTTGTCTGCAAACATTTTGTATTTCTAGATCCCTGTGCAGAATTTCATGTTTACTGTTAGCTATCAGATAAAAGCTCTGCTTGAGCATTTCCAAAGCCGTCTAGCGTCAAGTCGTCGGAAAGATACCGAGTCATGCAAAAGATACCAACAGATTGGAACTATGAGTCTACTTTTCCAAGACAAATGCTGATGATGTGAATATCCCAGACTTCCTCAGGCAGCCCAAAGAGAACTTTAAAAGGAAACAGACTGTGGATCTGTGGCACATTAAAAAAAAAAAAAAAAAAAGAAAAGAAAAATCAAAGCAAAACTCAGGTATCTTATTATTTCATAAGTTGAAGATATAAATTGATAACAAAGATAGCTGGGCAGGACCTCAGGCTTCCTTCCCAAGGAGCAGTGTCCGGAGGGAAGGAGGCGATGCCCGGTTTGCACTCTGCAGGCCTGGAGACATTGACCCCATGGTATATTGGGGTAGTTACCTATCTGTGGTGACATTGAAGGCTCTGGGAATCTTGATCTTGAGAAGCAGCAGCCTACAGGAGGTAGGTCCATCAGAAGGACCCATCATATGGGAGAGAATTTTACAGGTTGAGGAGCTGAGACACACTTGAAGAGAGACAGTCTCTTAGTCAACTCCCTTAACCTTTGAAAGCCAATTTTGTCCCATCAGTTGCAAGGGGAGTAACACCCCTTACTTGTATGGGACTTTATCATCACAGAGGTCAGAGGACATACTAAGGAAATTCTTTTTGATCTTTACATTGGCTCTCTTACACCTGAACTATGTAACGACTCACTCAGTCCTCAGTGTCTTCTCTATCTTCTTCAAAAGATAAGCCAGGCAGAGTTTAACATTGAACCTGTGCAAACAGTGGATGCTCTGGCTTCCTACTTATTCTGGCTCTTCTTCCAGCAGCTCATCCCATGGAACCATCAAGACAGATGAAAAGGAGACAGCTGCAGAGCCATGCAAACCCGGGTGTGAAAAGCTTGTCTAGATTTCTAGTTATGAGCCCCCTGACTCTCCCCTTGAAAAGAGCACACTAGCATGGAATCCTGAAATGGAAGGGATATTGGAAGTCCTCATGGCATCCTTTCCTTTGCTTGTATAGTGAGGGAGAGATAAGGAAAGGTGCCTTGGTGGCATCATCAGGACTGAAAACCCTTGGGGCTTGGCTCAGACGGTTGAGCATCTGACTTCAGCCCAGGTCATAATCTCATGGTTCGTGGGTTCGAGCCCCGCATTGGGCTCTGTGCTGACACCTAGCTCAGAGCCCGGAGCCTGTTTCGGATTCTGTGTCTCCTTCTCTCTCTGCCCCACCCTTTCTCATGCTCTGTCTCTCTCTCAAAAATAAATTTAAACATTAAAAAAATTAGGACTGGAAACCCTTTCCCTTCTCTCCCAGACAATAGCTTTGGTCACCATGCCATGTGCGTCCTACAGATAGGAACAAATTAGCTTCCAAAACAGTACACCCTGTGGGAAACTGACTTGAGGGTCAATAGTGCGCATGTATTGACTTAAGGAGTAGTCAAGCTGCAGAAAGGGTCGATGCTAGTTTTCTTCCCTTGACATTTTTATTAATAATTTAGGCTACAGGGAAAATAGGATGCCTTCTGGAATTGATGCGAGTCGTAAATTTTCAGATGTTGGCAACAGAAGTGAAATTAAGCCAAGAGATTAAGATGGTAGATTGTGGCGTTACAATAATGGGAGATGCCCTGTTCCTACAGACAGATAATGCAAGATGTGAGGGTAAGGAAATAACCACTCTGTCATTTTTGCTCTTTACTGTGGTTTTTGTTTATGGTTCATTTATAGCCATTACATTTTAATTGCCTTTAAACTCCCCTATCCAAATAAACGTTTCCTTTCCAAGTAGTCAACTTGTAAGCTCGCCTACTTATTCCAGGAATGTTTAAATTTTTTTTAATATTTATTTTTATTTATTTTTTAAATGTTTTTTATTTATTTTTGAGAGACAGAGAGAGACAGCATGAGCAGAAGAGGGTCAGAGAGAGGGGGAGACACAGAATCCAAAGCAGGCTCCAGCCTCTGAGCTGTCAGCACAGAGCCCTATGCGGGGCTTGAACCCACGACCCGTGAGATCATGACCTGAGCTGAAGCCGGAAGCCGGACACTTAACCGACCGAGCCACCCAGGCACCCCTAATATTTTTTTAAATGCTTCCTTTAGAGCCTAAGTCATTTTCTTTACATATTCTTTTTTTTTTTTTTATTAAAGCAGAGTTTACCCATGGAGTCTAGGTTGATGTTTGTGATAAAGAAAAAAATCTTTATTTAGATAAAAAGTATGTGCTATATAAAGGACGTGAAAGGCTGAAAACATCACTTAGAATCAAGAGGGAAAAGACGTAGATGACCCAACATATGGCGGAGGTCTGGCCAATGGATGTGCGTGTTATGAAGGTACTTGGACAGTGGGAGATGGGATGTGAAGATAAATGCCATTGTGCCTTCCTCTATCTAGGTGGCTGTCCTTGAGTTTGAATGAATACCACTTCTAAAGGTGAACACGCCCTGGGCCATGTTAGTCAAACCTTGAAGCAGCGTTCGTCAGCAATGACGTCTCTCTCTTCTGCCTCAGTCAAAGTCACTTCATTGCAGTGACTCAGACTAAGTCTGTTTTGACGTATATACCATCTTAGAGAGGAAGCAGGTCATCTCAGTGTTGTTGTGAGCAGCCAGTATGTAAAGGAGTGGTGGATGTGTGGGGCCGATACGAGGACAAAGGACGTCTGAGGATCTGTCCATTGTACACGGTGCTCTCCTTCTGTATTTGATGCAAAGAAGCGGAAAAGGAGAGTGTTTAGACCCAATGTTAAGTGGGAGAGGCAGTTGGAGGCTTCCTGGGTTTTCTTTGACTCCGTCATGCCACTGGGTCCCAAACCTGGACTTGCGTGATTCACCCGATGCAAGAAAGTATGCAGGCGGGGAAGGGTTGGACAGCAACAGCCATGCATTTGTAGTAAGCCAATAGGGGAGCATTTTTGAAGCATCGGCATTTCTCCATATTTCAGAAGCACAACTTTTTGGTGCCTTTCATGCTGCATAGCATGTCTTTTCCCAAGGACTCAGAAGCTACATCATCTTCCAGCAAGCCATTGGCATCGGCCCCAGTAAGAGTTTCTGGGTCAAAGTTAGGTGTAAAGAGAGACCATTTTGATGGTCTGCATGCAAGATAAGAGCGTGATGAAACCCATTCAAGTGTTGAGAACAATAAGCATGGTGCTGTTATTTTTTTTTAAGTTTTTAATGTTTTTTTAAAATTTATTTTTGAGAGAGAGAGAGAGACGGCTTGAGTAAGGTAGGCTCAGAAAGAGAGAGGGAGATACAGAATCTGTAGCAGGCTCCAGGCTCTGAGCTATGTGTCAGCACAGAGCCTGACACGGGGCTCAAACCTACCAACCGCGAGATCATGACCTGAGCCGAAGCCGGATGCTCAACCGACTGAGCCCCCCAGGCGCCCAAAGCATGCTGCTGTTCTTTATATCTACCACTGACTTATTCCTCAGGGGGTCACTCATAAGAAAGATGGCTGATAAAGTAGATATCTAAAAAACATACCTGAGTGTTTGCAATGAGATATAGATTCCCCAGGTGGGAAGAAATGTGCCGGGCAGTGCTGATATATAACGTAGACTCCGTATTTTTATAAGTGTTTCATAGCCTTCTTAACATGTAGTTGGATTTCACATCGTCTTAATATACCAATGCTGGGGCCAAGATCAAAGAAGGAACATCGTATGTTACCCTGTGCAATGGGCATCAGGATCAGGACAAAGGAGCTGAGGAGTCGGAAGATACAGCCCCGTTCCTTAACAGGGACTCAACACTGTCTGTTGGGTGTTTATTTTATATGGCCTCTTTTCCTCTAAGATCTCCTATTGGCTCCCACTATAGAAGCTCGAGTCAGAGTCCCTTCCCAGGGTGCCTAGTGGAAACTGCAAGGTCCCTTGAGCTTTACTTTCCAGACCTCAGTGAGCATCCCGTCCACCATGTTCTGTTGGTCACGGCGCACCACAGGCTACTTCCAGTTCAACTGTGTACAACCATCTCCACATATTTAGAGGAGGGGTGGCAACATGAGGCTGTGTGGACACAAATGCACAATGCATTGGCAGTCGGTAAGAAAGCGATGTGCATGCGTTAGCAATCAGTAAGAAAGCGATGAGCAACTTTCTTCCTGCATTGACCCTGGCAGAGAACATGACCAGCGTCTTGTGTCTGTATCTTGTGTCTTAAACCCTCAAGTGGTTCCTTTCATTACACAGTTTGTATCTATGGGAAACCAAAATCTGGAGACAGTAAAGTATAAGATCGACAGAACATAGTTAGTCTTGAGTATACAATAGTTTAAATAAAAACATTACAGGTTTTGGTATCCTGCAGGTAAATTGATTTCCGATTATTCATTTGTTTTAATATACATGGCATTACAATAAGTTTAAATGCGTGTGGTACCAAATTCAAAGGCACTAAAAGTCATATAGTAAAACATCAGCCTGCTTTCTGTATTTTTCAGCAACCATGTTGCTGAAATTGTGGAAGATTTACTTTTACCTAAATTTATCCTATTCAGATCACATAATCAGGACAAAACTAAGGAGAGCCATGGAGTCAGAAGGAGAATCTGCAACTGACGGTTCCAGTTTCTGCTGCTTCATGAGTTAGAAACAGAAATGGCAGGGGGTGGGGTGGAAGGAGAGACTTGGAGACGAATATAGATAAAAATCCAGGGAGCTCTGGCCCCGCCCATCATCCTGAGCTGCAAAATGCCTGCAGGGTGACAGTGTGGAGGACATGGAATCCTCAATCTGATCTCCCAGAGCACTTACAAAAGCACTTTTTAAGGTCATAGAAAATATTAATAAGGTGCCTACATTTATTTAGGTGATGCAGAATACAAATGACCTGCATCACCGTAGACGCTACATCGGCACTTGTCTGCGGTGCTGCAGAGGGGTTGTGATCACAAAAGAAGAAGGTACTGGAAGCTCAGGAAAGGTACTGGAGCTTGTCGGGAGGCAGGAAAACTTACTGAGAAGTGTCCAGTTTCCAAGATTCGTTTCAGAAGTTTACATCGGGCAGACGCTAGTCTGCTGCGGGTTGAGGAGTCAGAGAAAAAGAGCAAGTCACACACAGCTGTTAGTGTCTGGCTGTGAAGCAGAGGACAAAGCCAGAGCACTCTTGTGGTCACAAACGTGATTTTGTTTTTAAATAAGAGAGACCTGAACACCAGTCTTTCCCCTGCTAGCAGCCAACTTATTGTTGGATTGAGCATGTTTTCTGGAGAGTCACACATACCCACCCCATCTTGAGTAGACACCTCACCTCCTGTAACCATAGACACCTGTGCCCCGCACCCTCCATGGTCCAGGTCAGGGATGACTGAGGAGGAGCTGCTGACCATCGCTGGTATTGACTGGATACACCCTGGCCTATCTCATTTACACACATCAGGCCATGTCATCATCACAGAAATCCATCCGGGCACTTAGCAGCTGTGCAGTAGGTACAACAAGATGAGGGACCTGAGGTTTAGAAAGAGTGGCTGGTTTTCTGAAGGCCACCCAGCTGATAGGTGGCAAGGTTGGTATCTGATCCCTGCAGCCCGATAACAGAAGCCATCATGCTGGCCACCCCCCCAAGTCTCACAGCAATATCAAGAACTGAGTGAAGGTGCGCAGAGCTATTCGATCATATAGACCAAACCTCTGTGTGTATAGAGCCCATGAATGTAGAAATTGGGTCTAAGTGTTGTCCTTTGTAGTTCTCTTGCATTTACTTATTTCACTGTAAACATGGCGAACCTCATTATCGTCATCTGTGGCTTGAAGATTTCAGGGACTAGCCAGCGTGCCAAGAAACTCTGAAATCACGCAGATTTATCCAGGGTATGATAACTGAAATGACTCAACACAGAGGACCTTGTTCTCTTGGATGTGAGAGGTAGGTCTTTAATGGATAGACAGAAGAGTTGGTCAAGTGTGAAGACTAAATTTTATGTGTCTGCATGGCTGGCTATCGTGCCCAGATGTTTGGTCAGACTTCAGTGTTGTTACTACTATGATGGTCTTGTAGACGTGAGTAGCTTCAGTTATCAGACTTAAGGGAGATTATCCTTCATAATATGGGTGGACCTCATCCAGTCCCTTGCAGACCTTCAGCGCAAAACATGAGAGTTCCTGGAGTTAGGGACTGAGCTCAAAACTGTCACATGGAAATCCTGAACTTCTAGCCTCTGAGCCTGCCCTACTAAATTCAGCTCCCACAGTCATAGAAGCCAATTTTCCCAAGGAAATCTCAATATATAGATACATTGGATGATAGACGGATAGACCTGTAGAACGTATACCAGTATCTCTCTATCTACCTACCTGTCATCTATCAATCTGTCCTCTATTGATCGATCAATTGATTTATCATCTATCCTATTGGTTTTGTTTCTCTGGAAACCTGATTGATACAGCCAGTGTGAGAAGAGTTGGAGAAAGATTACAGAGAGCTTGTAGGTAAAACTCCTATTTCCACGACAGCTTTGATTCAAGGTGACTAAGCTTGATTCCTCATGTCTGGGGCTTCTGTCTAGACTAAGTCACAAGCAATTATTTCTTTTTTCCTCCTGGTCTGTTTGCTTTCTCCTCTAAATTTCATCAGCAATTCTACATTCTTTTAACTGCTTCAGAACACTTGTGCAGTATAACTTCCGGACAAGGATCACTATTTACCACTGTAATATGCCAGTTGAGAGGCATAGTTTCATGTGATCCAGGAGGTGAACGCATGGTTTGGCTCTGATGGATTCAGAGGAAAATCATCGTCCCTGGTATTGATTATGCAATTCACACCTAGACGCTGTCTGTGTGTCCATCAGCCTACTATCTGACTGGCACCCAGCCAGGCATGAATGCTAACGGAGGTGTCTTATTTACCATAGTGATACCTAATCATGGTTGTATTATAAATTTCATCTGCACCTTTGGAGTACAAATCCAACTGTTAACTCAGAATGTTAATGTCTACAAAAGTAAGATCGCTCATGATCTCATCAAAGGTCACTCAATAAAATTTAATAGAAGTTTGGTGCCACATAGATCTCTTTGCAGATACACGGCTCTTGCCATTTATGATTTGAAAGCAAAAACAGCAAACTTTTAATCTCTACAAATGTCTTATGTTACTTTCCTGCAATATTCCATCACTACGGAAAGAATTTCCTTTTTTCCTGTCCAGTTAGTGTGTGCTTCAAGTATTAATGGAAGAGATAGATCCGTACAGGAAAAAGAACAAATATAAACACATAGGTGAATATTTAATAATAAAGGTAGAAAATATATTACAAAATAAAGTAAGAACGTTTATTGTTTCCTAGAGTGTCCTTTTTCTTTGAAAATTTTCTTTGTAAATTATTTTTCATCGTTCCCTGTGGTGCTTAAATTTTCTCTGATGTCTTTGCAATGATATTCCTCTGCAGATACCTGAATTACGTTAGATCTACAGATCACATGAGAATGTAGCCATAGCAACGGACAGGCCAGGTAATGGTTCTGATTTTGTATAGATTCACGAGCCCTTAAAATTAGACCTTTTCCATTTTAAAGAAAACAAAAGAAATATTTCTACCCTTAAGAATTAGGCGTACTGAGTATTTTTACCCTTTATAATCATATGTACAAATGATTACATTACAATTATTATAAGAGTAAAAGACAGCGATTCTATCGTTAATATATCAGAACTGTCAATTGTCCATCAAAATAGAATTTGAAAACCTTAGTCCTTCACATTAGTGGAAATAGTGGTCTCGATTATATTACCACTTAACGGTTCCCGTTTTAAAAATCTGTACAATATATGAAAGCGAACTTTGCAAAGATAACATTTTGCTAGGCAGTGTCTACCTCTCATGAATTCTCAATTAGATCAGCAAGAAAGAGATGTTATCTTAGGAGGGGAATGTCTTAATTAGCGAGTACGGCTTAATCTGGTGTTTGCAGAAGTGGCTTTATATCGAGTGTGGAACCTGCGGGAACACCGATTTTCCTCTCCCTCCACCTCCTTCCTGATGCGCAAGGAACTCTCTAGTGTGCTGTCTGAGCACTCTGAGATCCCGAGGTAAACTTCTGCGGGCACAGGCTACGGTGCCCGTTTTCCAGGACAGTATTTAAAACAAAAGTGTTAACGTCAATAAAGTATTAATGCTCTGACCCACTCATTTTCCTCCTTAAGAATTGCCGTCTTGTCTACAAAAATAAATAAGATTTAATTTTTAAAACCTCCGGCAGTTCATGCCACTCAAATTATTCTCATCACACCCTCCCCTTAAACACCCATTAGTCTTAAGAACCAATGTTCATGCCAGGACCTTAAATGCATATTACTGATTATGAGCACCTACTCTGAAAGGACTACTGTGTGATCCCAACTCGGAGACGTTCTGGAAAAGGCAAAACAATGGCAGCAATAGAAATATCAGTGGTTCTCAGGGCACATGGAGGCAGAGCACAGAGAGCTCGGGGGGCATCTAAGCACTCTGTGTGGTATTATAATGGTGCGTATATGTCGTTATAGTTTGTCCACACATAGATAATCTGCTAAAACAATCTGCGGATTTGGGGTGATGGTGATGCACCAGTGACGTGCCACCAGTGGTGACAGACGTGCCACGCTAGCGGCCACAGAATCTGCCTGTCAGGGATTGGGGGCTATCCCAAACCTCTGTACTTCCCTCTCGGTTTTGTTGCAAAGCTTCATACTGCTCTCCAAAAATAAGGCCTTTTAAGGGCAGCTTTAAGTTTTTAACAAAGTTCAACTGCCTGAGTTTGCAATCAGATGCTCATCCGACTGAGCCACCCAGGCGCCTGAGGAACTTTTTTTGAAATTAAGTTTTTAATTTTAATTCCAGTGCGAGAGAAACGTAAAAAACAAGATAGGGGAATACACTTCCCTCCAGAATTTTATACTTTTCTCTCTGTCCTCCAGCCCTCGACGGACACGAGGTGGGTTAAGGGTGACCAACGTTCACCTGGAAGTGTGCCGTGCTGTTGAGCAGGATGATTGTTTCTAGTTTTGTGTGACATGTGACTCCTGTCACGTGTTGGCACTGATCATTCTTCTTCAGGGTAAACACAGTCCTGATCTTTAAACTCTGAATTCACACTTGACCTAAATCACGCTCATCAACCATCACCAGCATGCTAGCCCTAGTCATTGGTAGCCTGATTCCAAATTATAGACTTTATGCCTCTGAAATTGCATCTCCGTAGCGGTGTGCGCAAGCTACAAATAATACGCTTTCTTTCTGCATGTGCGCTGGTCCATTAATTAAAATGCATTCGGTTTCTCCTCAGCTTGTAAACCCAAGGCAAGTCGTCACTAACTTTGCCTGCAACCTATTTATTGGCTGGGCTCTGTAGCTAGAATGTGATGCCCTCTCTCTACAGGAAATGGATATTTCTTTTCCAGTCTTAAATAATTAACCAGTGTGATTTCCCACCCTCCTTTGCTGCCTGAGCACATCCCGATTGTGAACATCCGTTTTGTTTTCTGTGACTCCGCTCCTGTCCCCTGTCTTCGTACAATGAAAATCACATGGTCAAGTATATTTCAAGCAGTATGTGGTTAGATTCATTTTAACATCCCGTCTACTTTCAGAGAAGACGCTTTGGACTATAAATCTATTTGAGGGAGGGAGAAATTGTCAAATCAGTTTTTTTCTTTTGGCTTTTATGCTTCAAATCTAAAAGTCATTAATTTTTAATCTTCATCCTGAAAGCCCGTTCTTTCCCATCTATGCAGTGCCCCAGCATATCAGGGAATTTTTAAGCAATGGAGACAAAAAGTTTTTTGTTTCTCTTTTTATTCTTTTAATAGCACTGAGTTGAAGCTATCTGGTTAAGGGAAGGCTTTGGGACTGATCGCGTCTGCTCACGTCTCTCTTTGGTATCTATTATTTAGTACATCCTTTACGGGAAAATGCATTTTGTGCTTGGGGTTTTGAAACTGATTTTTCAGGAGGATGTTTTGAGTCTGGGTTCCATGTCTACCGAATGACAGTTGCCCGGATGCATGTCCTGGGGTCCCCCTTCTGCCCCCTCGTGCCTGAGGGCTGCGCTGGGTACCGGCGAGACCCATAACCTCAGACGCTTTCTGATCTCCCCAGTCTCTGTGCTGCTGATCCCGCTGAATCCCAGCGATGGAGAAGGAGAGGCGTGGCTGGGGCTGGGAAGACAGCTAACCGGACAGGAGGGCATGTCAAGCGCCAAGCCCTATAAGGAACTAACTGTCCCTGCCTTTGGCACGTCCCCATTTCTCCGCCCTTCTGCTCTTTCCCGAGTCCTGTTCCTGGCGTGTCCCTCTGGGTCTAGTGCTATTCTCTGTTCTGGATCTGAGCTGCCTCTCCTGGGCTTTCTTCCTCAGCTGCATGTTCTCCCCCTCAGAGCTCCCTCCTCCGAATTCCCTCCCTGCCCCATTCTGACCTTGCCATCAGGCTAAACTTGAACGAATTAAGATCACTGAGATGATTTCTGTAAAAGAGGAAGCTTGGATCGTAAATTAGAATAAATGCATACAGCAAAAACAGTGACTGAATTTTGAGTATTCTGTCAAAGCGTGCTCTTTACCATCTGAACATCTTTTCTTTCAAGGCTTGGTTCCAAGGTCACTCCGCCCTGTTATACTGTGGGCTGCACTGCACCTCACCTTCCTGGCCCAGCCTTGGTGGCGTGAATCTCTCCTGATTCTGCGCTATCATGGCTTTTCTTCCTTCCTTCCTTTTCTTTTCTTTCTTTCTTTCATGGCTTTTCTTCCTTCCTTCCTTTTCTTTTCTTTTCTTTTCTTTCTTTCTTCCTTCCTTCCTTCCTTCCTTTTCTTTTTCTTTCATTCTTTCATGGCTTTTCTTCTTTCCTTCCTTTCGTTTTCTTTCTTTCTTTCTTTCTTTTTTTCTTTCTTTCTTTCTTTCTTTCTTTCTTTCTTTCTTTCTTTCTTTCTTTCTTTCCATTTTGGTTTT
>PJEM01003298.1:130090-191001 GCA_004023845.1 Helogale parvula
TTTTTGAGAGAACGAGCAAAGCAGGGGAGGGGCAGAGAGATGGGGACAGAGGATCCGTAGCAGGCTCTGCGCTGATAGGCGGAGAGCAGCAAGCCCGATGCAGGGCTCGAACTCACCAACTGTGAGATCATGACCTGAGCCGAAGTCGGATGCTCAACTGACTGAGCCACCCAGGCGCCCCTAATTGCACATTCTCTTACCATTTTCTGACGGTTGTGATCGAAACAACAACTCCCTTCTTTAGACACAGATTTCCACTTAAAACTCTTTACATTCATCCCCACCATACCTCCGTGCTTTGCTGCCCCACTCTGGAGGAGAAAACTGCATTTTTTAAAAAATGTTTGCATCTCCAAGTTTATAGACCTGATTTAAAAATCTGTCGATGTGATGCATTTGTGTGTGAGTAGACATTTCTTAATGCACTTTTTTTTTTATGTTTGTTTGTTTTGAGAAAGAGAAGAGGGGCAGAGAGAGAGGGAGAGAAAGAATCCCAAGCAGGCTCTACACTATCGGTGCACAGACTGCGATGTGGGGCTTGAACTCCTAAACCGTGACATCATGACCTAAGCTGAAGTCAGATGCTTAACCAACAGAGCCTACCCAGGTGCCCTTGCACAATTTTTAATTAAACGTTTGTAGGTTAATGAAACTGTTATGTTTGTGAAATCATTTTCATCCATCTAGTGAAATATCCAAAAAAAAAATCTACTTAAAACTACGCTTATCTAAAAAAATTACATTTTGAGCAACTTTGTGATATAAATAGGCTGTAGGGTGATCCTTTGCTTCTACAAAAACATGAATTTTTATTCTTTGCAGGAACTTTAATCGTTAGATTTTTCCTAATCAGATGATTGACTTTCCCTGTTTTCTATTTTTGGGAGGTTGTTAACTGAGTCATCTTGAGCTATTTTTAACTTTTGCAGAATTTACACAGAAGCCCTTAAATTGGGAAAGAAAAGGATTGTGTTAACACTGTTTTCCCAGAGTACAGGCAAACTTTGCTGGTAGAAGTTTAATTTGCAAGGCACAATTTATAACACTATCAAGAGACATTTCTCATGAAAGCAAGAGCCCCATCATTTCTTTTCTCTTTCGACATCTGCAGAGAGAGAGTAAATATTTCTTAATTTAGAGATAGGTAAGGCAATTTTTCAAGCGAATCCCGTAAATTAATCGTCAGGAGGAGGCGTTATGTCCTCCACCACACGTCCTCCTTAAATATAGTACCTGCAGGGAAGGAGCAGACGCAAAAATAGCTTCGGCTTTAAATAGGAGATAGTGTCTCATATAGAAAACATGAGTCCCGTTGGTGATGTCAAAGAAGCTGTGTTTTATACTTGTACCTTTCCAGCGGCTTTATTTTCTTCGTCGAGTTCCTTTATTTGGTATGTAATTAATGGAGAGACTTGGTTTTGCCCTTCAAACGCCTTTCATTTTTCTCCTAGGATTGAGTCACTTGCTTATAATGAAGTACTGCTATATTTCAGACTGCCTATCCATCTCTTTTCTGTCTGAACCTGAACCATTGATTTATCTGTAGCCTGTCTTATCCCAGAAGCCTCAAACGTAGGGACACATGTTAGGAAATGGTATTCTTATTTATTGGTTATCCTCAATCTGAAGATATCAGACTGGGGCAGTATCGAGGTGAAGAGGTCAAGCAATGCTTCCAGATGAGAAATTTTAATTCTAGTCATATAGTCAACAAAAGAACCATCATCCAAAATGTTTTGGTGAGATTGACATGTTGTTATGTGCGCGGCATGCAATATCCACGTGTTCATAGCATGTGTGCAAGGCCAGCCTCGTTTGGGTCCCTCCGATGCCCTTACCTGGCCTGTTAGGTGGGTGGGTCGTGTCTCTTGTGGCTTCTTGCCTTGCTGGGCTCGGGCTGCCAAAACCACATTCCAGAGACGTCACCATGGAAAGGTGTCTTCTCGCGGTTCTGGGGGCTGCAGTCTGAGATCAGGACGCTGTCAGGACCTTCATCCATCCACGTTGCTCTGGCAAACACAGTGTACCGGATGGCGTATAAACTGTCAGGAACATAGTCTTCATGGGTCTAGACGCCAGGAAGTGTGAGATCAAGGTGCCGGCAGACTCGGTGTCGGGTGGGGCCCACTTCCTGGTTTACAGATGGCCCTTTCCTTGCTGTGCCCTCACGTGCCAGGAGGGACGAGGGTGTTTGTTCCCTGGTGTGTCTTTCATAGGCGTGGAACCCCCATGACCTGTTACCTCCCGGAGGCCCCACCTCTCACCCCATCACGTTGGGAATGAGGATTTTAAGTTTTTGTTTTTTATTTTTTGAAAGTTGGCTCTATGCCCAACGTGGGGCTGAAACTCATGACCCTGAGAGCAAGAGTCACAGTCTCTACCAACTGAGCCAGCCACGTTTCCTGCCTGAATTTGGGGGGGAGGCAAACATTGCCTTGTAGTGGAGCGAAACAGCTCTGGTGTCTCTTCCTCTTCTTCACAAGGGCCCATCCACGTGACCTCATCTAAACTTGCTCAGATACCATGGCCCCATCTTCCACGGAGATCACAGTAGAGGTCAAGAAGTTAACATGAGGCGCGCCTGGGTGGCTCAGTCGGTTAAGCCTCTGACTTCAGCTCAGGTGAGGATCTCACATTCGTGGGTCCAAGCCCCGCATCAGGCTCTGTACTGACAGCTCAGAGCCTGGAGCCTGGTTCCGATTCTGTCTCTGTCTCTCTGCACCTCCCCCTCTCATACTCTGTCTCTCTGTATCAAAAATAAATAAAACATTTAAAAATTAAAAAATTAAATGATTTTTAAAAAAAGAAGTTAACATGAATTTTTGGGTAACTCCTCCATTTTAGGCTCACACTCTGAGGTCTGTTCTTTGCTTCTACCATGTGAGACTGAGAGAGAAAACAAAAATTAAGAACTGAAGAGTGATAGCCAAACTCCTAAATGAGGAACTCATTATTTTTCCGGAACAGAATCCAAACAGGGACTCCAAGCAGTGAGTGACCAGGACTGCTCTACTCGTGGTCCAGAGCTCGGAGACCCTAGGAGTTTAATTCCTGCAAAATAACGGGAGGTCCCCTCCATGAGTGTGTGAAACAGCTCATCCCTGCCTCAAACAAGAATATTTGTGTTGAATGTTTCTATTTCAGTCCTCCTGGAACTTCACCCTCTCTGTTAATATTTTAGTAACATTTGTCTGCATGCCTATTTATTTTACCTTTGTCTAAGAAGATTTGCAATAATTAAACAAAGAATGTTCTAGGATAAAGTTAAATGGTATCAAATATTCAAAACCGTTTTCCCTTCAAAAGTAATTACCTACACAACCAGAACAAAAGTGGCGTTTCTTACAATAATACAATCTTCCTTTAGTGGGAAAGAAAGCTATTGGGTTGGTTTTTTTTTTTTATTTTTTACAGCTCACTGCTGTTTGCCGACAGCGGTCTCCAGCTCCTAGAGATCTTTGATAATGTAGTCAAGTGAGACGCTGGGAAGAATATAGGAACGCCTTTCTTTTTATACTGGATTCAAAAGGTCTTTGCTGATATAGATATTTTGTTTAATAACGCATCCTGTTATGTCTGGGAGCAGTTTCCTCTTGCAAGTGACAAGACCAATTCTGTATCCCAGCCTCGGCCCATGATGTATCTGACCCCAGAGCGTCGGCACCCGGATAAGGGGCTGCTGTTCAGCCTATTGGACATTTTCCGTAGGGGCTCTTACCCAGACGCATCTCAGTCTCTTATTTTCCCTTGTACAGGTGCTCTTGAACTGAGTACTGCAACCTTTTCTTGAAAATTTAACTAAGTACTCTATTACTGAGACACCATATTTTTAAGTATGCTCCTTTATTTTTTTCATAGGAAATACCTGACATGTTTGTTAATAAACAGTGCACCTTGACCACAGAAAGCTCTTGAGAAAGACGCAGAAAGGATGAAGCAGGTTCTGTCCTTTAACCGTGAGGCTCAGAAACAGGGATTGTTCTTTCATTGTTTGCTAGCACGTCCTCCTGACAAGCATAGGAATAAATTAATCGAATAAGTGTAGTCACAAGAGAAATTCTTTAGAACACACACACACGCTCACACTTGCACACACGCACGTGGGCGTTTCTTAGAGAAATCTATGCCTATCTTTCATGTTGAGAGTTTTCTTTTCCAGCTGTTAGTCTCGCTAAATAATACACAAATATGTAATTCATGATACTCAAGAGGGAAGATGCGCAAAATAATGTTGCTGTGCCTGAAGACTGCTTTCAGAGGTGCAAATTAACCTTTTTTTCCTTTATCACTTGGACAGAGCAGTAGCAAATGTCACCCCCGCACAAAAGATCACTGCATCAAAATGTCTTTTGAGGGGAAAACGCTTGATTCAGTGCCAGGGAAACTGCACCATGTACAGGAGAGAAGGTCACACATGTAACCAAAGGTACAGGTATGGGCGTTAATGTTGAAAACCATCAGCCCAATAGTTAGGATGTCCATTCACCTGCAATCCCCACAGAGCGCCTCACAGTCCAGACTCATTTGAACTTGGAATTGAAGAAATGCCAGTGAGTGTCGGCTTACCCAAGACTGGTATACCTTTGAAGAGTGACATGTAGAGTCACTAATCCAATGATCCCTTAGTCCTTTGCAGAACTGTTCTTGCCTTTCCCTCATTTCCTTTGTTGCCCCACGTACAGTCAATGGAATTCGTTTTAAGGGACCCAAACCTTTAACCATTTTCTGCGTATTTATAAGCACATAAAGGATGATTCTGCAAGGTCTCCGTCTTGTTTTGCAGTCCATGGCCATGCTCATTTCTAGGAGGAAAATGAAAAGGTGCACATTCAACAGCTCATGGGCTTGAGAGGAACTAAGAGGTTTATTTCTACCCCTTCTAGCCTGACAATATATGTCACCACAGCCAAAAGCGCATCTCCAGACAGCACATCACACACCCAGCAGAGCGAAAGCCAGGGTGGGACTCCGTGCTCTGGCCCTCTCTTTCCTTTCCCCCCTCCTGTGGCCAGCTAGATGTCTAAATAAAAGACTGGAAGTTTCCACATCAGACAGAACTGGTTCTACTTCTGGCCCCACTGCTAACCTTGAGCAGCGACTCAACGTCTGGAGTTCAGTGTCTTCCTCTGTAAAATCGATGTGTTGGTGACGACCTTACAGGATAAGTGTGAGGATTCACCACCGGACATACATAAACAGCTCAGCAGAAGGTCAGGCCTTGGAGAGGGGTGACAGAAGCAGAAGTGCCTTTTCTCAGGGTGCAGCCACCCAGTGTTTATACCAGCTCTATCAACAGTAGCCAAAGTGTGGAAAGAGCCCAAATGTCCATCAATGCATGAAAGGATAAAGAAGACGCAGTATATACACACAATGGGATACTACTTGGCAACGAAAAAAGAATGAAATCTTGCCAGTTGCAACCATGTGGATGGAACTAGAGGGTAGTAGGCTAAGCAAAATTAGTCAGAGAAAGACAAATAGCATATGACTTCACTCATACGTGGAATTTAAGATACAAAACAGATAAACATAGAGAAGGGAAGCAAAAATAATATAAAAACAGGGAGAGGGACAGACCATAAGAGACTCTTAAATACAGAGAACAAACTGCGGGTTGCTGGAGGGGTTGTGGGTGAGGGGATGGGCATTAAGGAGGGCACTTGTTGGGATGACCACTGGGTGTTATATGTAGGGGATGAATCACTGGATTCTACTCCTGCAATCAGTAGTGCACTAGATGCTAACTAACTTGGATGTAGATTTACAAATCAATCAATCAATAAAATTAATAAAAGTAGCTCTAAAAAAAAAAAGAAAGAAAGAAAGTGCCTTTCTCTCTGGATCCCCATGGGGACATGGCCATCTCGATCAAGCCTTCCCTGATTAGTACCATGTAAGTCATGTCCGTGAAGCCCCAAGATGTTCTAGAATCAGAACCCTTTGGCAGCACATACAGCAGTGGCCCTTGGGATCTATATCTGACTGCACAGAGGAGCTTGCAAACATAACTATTTTAAAGGAAGCGGAAATTAATTTTATTTTGACATTATTCCAAAACTCTCCCACTGCAACCAAGGCCACATCCTCAAATTCATGAATTTCCCGGAGGTAAATAATCACCGGTCTATCATCTATTCATCCCAAACGCTTTCCTTCCAAGGACAGTCCTCCAGCAAGGGAATTCTACCCCTGTGGGGGGGGGGGGCCCACAAAACACGAGGCCTGACTCTATAGATACTAGAATTGATGGTGGCTCCCCATTTAGCTGGACTGTGTCTTCTGTGCCTGAGTGTCTTCATGGTGTTTTACGTTTGCTCCTGCTGACCCAAGTCTTGTGAAAACCGCAGGGGACTTGAAAAAGTGCCAATTTTCACCGACTAGTTTCTAGCCTCTAACCTCCCCTCGCGAGGTGATCTGTCCTTATCCATCTCGTGAGCAGGTGAAATCTTGCTGGCTCATTATTGGCGCCAGCAGCCCCACATGCCACCTTAGGTGTGACGGGCGTCAGCCTGCTGATTTGCTTAAGCACGAGGAAAGTGTCTTTCCTGGCGGTCTGCCTTGTTCTCACGAAACCTTATGATTTCCAAATTTAAACCACCCTGTGAGGTCTGTTGGGGGCTGTGGAATGTGCACTCTATTTTAGTCACCAGAGAATTCACTCCCTTGGCAGATCTCTTTCTGCCCATGGGTCCTGTCCCCGTGCTTTGATAAAATCACCTTTGGGCCTTGGGGTGCCTGGGTGGATCCGTCGGTTAAGCCTGCAACTTTGGCTCAGGTCATGATCTCACAGACCATGAGTTCAAACCCTCCATCGGGCTCTGTGCTGACAGCTCAGAACCTGGAGCCTGCTTCGAGTTCTGTGTCTCTCTTTCTCTCTTTGCCCCTCCACTACTTAACTCTCTCTCTCTCAAAACTGAATAAACATTTAAAAAAGTAAGCAAAAAAAATCACCTTTTTGCACCAAAAAAAAAAAAAAAAAGAATTCTCTCTCTTATTTTGTTGTCAATGCTTAAAGCAAAAGTCAAGTGTTTCTTGAGTGTTTGAGCCCAGAGTTAAAGGATGGCAACTGTGGAGGAGGCTGTATTTTCTGGAAGGAATACTGCCCAGGCTTCAGATGGTTTTCTCCAAATCTGGTCATTTCTTTCCTCTCCCAGCAAATTTCACTCTTTGTTCCCGTCCCCTACCTCAAGACCCCAGAACACAGTATGGTTCCTCTGTGTGCTTGGTTTATAATGTTGTATGTGTCTCTTTACCCTTTAAGAGGAAATCTCTGAATCTGTGCAGTTGAAATGGTTTTATTTAACACTTCTTGTCCTTTCTGACTGCTGGGCTCAGTGTCAAATGCTCAGCGTGCATTAATTCTTTCCATCTGTGAAACAACCACATTCCTCGGGCATTCAAGTCCCCCCTTGTGCAGATGGACAAATGGAGGTAGGCTAACTAGTACTTTGTCAGGAATACCTTTTGGATGGTCATAGTCAGATCTGCCCTCCCAAACCAGCGCTCTGAATGCTTGTTCCTTCCCCATCGCAGTGTGAAAGAGTTAGGACACGACTTGGGTGGTCCTTACCTCCATTTAGATAATCATACCGCCATCTCTCGGAGTGATGGGCAAAATCTTAGTCTTCCACACACCAGCCTCCATCAGCCACCATCCTTTCTCAGGTAAGCCTTATGTCATATCCTTCCCTATTTTGAGTCTTGTACGCTGCTTGGATGAAGGGTTACATTGAGGTAATAACCCAGTGGCAAGTATTGAGTAAACACTTAGCTTTCAGAAGGAAGACACGGGTCCTGAGAAGTATGGAGCCTTTCACAGACTTTGGCTGGGTAAGATTTTGCTTGAACTCAACCCTCTGCCTTCTGTCTCTCACAGCATGGGCTAATCTGGTCTGAGAATCAAACCTATTTCAAGGCTGAGACAAATATAGTCCTCCAAAATGTTTTTTCTAATTTTGTATGGGTTATCTATAGAAGTGTAAATGGTTCACAGCAAGGAATTGCTTTTCAGAGAAAGATATGGGAGATACAGAAATCTCTAGATTTACCTGTACTTTAACTTTGAAAAGGGGAAACATTTAAGACAGACTTTCTTTCTGAAGAAGAGACGTTTTTAGATCTTCCTGATTCACAACCATCTTTCTAAGGCATTGTGATTATTGTGTAATTAGAATGTTTGGACTGACTTTATTCTTCCCGACTCCAAAAATACAAAGGCATTCGTAGAGTGTAAGAAAAGAAAAGGACAAGATGAACATACAGATGATGAAAAAAAACCCAAGAAACACCCAGAAACCCAAAATTCAAGGATCACATTTAAATTTTGCATTGAAATTATTAAACAATGGAACACACACACACAAAATCAATTTTCTGACACATAAAAAATGTGGGACACTTTTCCAGACTGTGGAAAAATAGAGAACATAGACTTACATGGATAGAGATTAAAATCATACATGACTAAGAAGGGAATCAACTTGTAATTAGTGTTCTTGAATGTGGTTTTAAACCACATGGAGCAGAAATAATAGTCAGGGTTTGTGACAAAAGAAAACTTCGCCAGAGTCAGAGAACAATATGATTCCAGTTCGAATGGTTCACTAAGGTTTCAGGCAAAGTTCATCAAAACAGAACCAAACCAGGCCAAACTGTGTTGTTATGATTTCAATACAAAACATTTGTAAATACCCTGCAAACAAAGCAGGTGAGACAGAAAGGAAGTATCCCTGGATAGGTCTCCTGCTCTAGGACACGAGATGCTCCGTGATCATGTGACATCTACAGACTGTCGAGGGGTCAGGATTTGTGACCCACAAATTCAACCTAAGATTCTCCTTGACTGAGAGGTCATTGGAAAGATACTCTCGGACAAGCTGAGATTCGTGGTATGTGCCAGATAACTAGCTTTTCTGAAGAAAGAAAACAAGTATGCGAAAATATATTCCAGTGTAATAAGATAGAGATTAAGATAATGAATATACAACTGTTCCGGATACTGAGCCACTAATTGTATTATTCAGCTTACTAGACAATTATTGAAAATGTGGTTGTAGTTGAAAGGGTGAACTCAGTGTAATGTTAGAAAAGGACTGATTGGGGAAAAAGTAGTTACATAGTAACTGTTCACATTGGTGCACCTTCTAGAAGTTACTCACTATATCTTGAAATTCATACTGCCATCTCTTTGCAGCCTTGTGATGAGCATATGAATTCTGTATCCTAGCCAAACATACAGAGACGATTACACATGACACCGTGTCCCCAGGATGACATGGCTGTTTTGTAAATACTAGATTCAGGATGACAACAACAAAAAGATGTGCTGACTGCTTAATTTCATTACTTCTCTAATTGAGCAAAAATCAGGACCACCGGTTTCTACCTGAGTGTGTCTATTGGAAATACCATGGGAACGTCAAAATGTGACGCCAGCGTGCCACTCTTAGAGACATTGATTTTATTTTCTGGTGTGTCTTATGGTCTTTGGAGTTTTTAAAAAATCTTTGGCGTACAAAATTGGGCACCTCCCATCTAGACAGTAGTGACGGTATCTGATTTCCTCCACAAAGACCAGGATGTTGTGTGAGAGGAACACAAAGACATTTGTCTCTGTCTTTAGTTCAGTGAGGAATAATCCTGACGTGTTGGTGTGCTGCTCATTTTGATAATTAAAGATTGCTTGAAAAACACGTAGTTGGCCTCAGGGAGTTCACTGGTATGAAGCATGGACGACTTGGGGTTGAGCTAGGTTAGTGATGCTCCCTTCGTGGCTGACTGTGCCCCCAGCAGAGAGCTGGCAATGTCTGGAGGCCTTTTGGGTTATGACTGGGGAGTGAGGAGGGAGGCCGAAGCTGGCTTTTTGCATCTAGAAGAAGCCAGAGATGCTAATGGAAATCTATGGGGAGGGCATGCCTTTCCACTAGAGAGAGTCTGATGTAAGTTCCAAGGATGTGTGGTGGTTAACTTCATCTGTCAACTTGATGAGGCCACAGGATGACCCGGTATTCGGTTATGTATTATTTCTGGGTGTGTGTAGGGTGTTTCCAGATGAGATTAGCATTCGAAGTGGTTGACTCATGATAGCAGATGGCCCTCCCCAGTGAGTGGGCTTCACCCAATCTGTCGAGGGCAGGAACAGAACAAAAAGCTGGAGGAAAGGAGAATTCACTCCTTCTGCCTGACTGCATGGGTTGACCATCTGTCTTCTGTCCTTGGACTGGCACGTAGTACCCCCGGTTCTTCGGTTCTCTGGTCTTCAGACTTGGGCTGGAACTAAACACAAGCTTCCCTGCATTGCCGGCTTGCAGATGGTAGATGGTGGTACTTGTCAGCCATGTCTGTACATCCATCTGTGGTCTGGGTGGGGACTTCACGCAACAGGGTGGTGAGAACTAGCTTTAAAAGGACTTTACTGCAAACAAATGCAAAGCGTATTTCATTCACAAGTGACCGAAGCCAAGAGCCCAACCAAAACTTTTCTGAAAGGTGACAACTAACGACTCCTATGACTTAAGAGTCAGTAACTAGTTAGAAAACCCTTTATCCGGGACACCGGTTTCAGCTGTGTTCACAGTGATGTCTGGTAGCAACTGTGGAAAATTGTGCTATTGTCAAATCGTGAGACAATTTATTCTAATGAAAGAAATCAGTAGGCATTAACCTTAGTGTCTGTAGACCAAGCATTTGGAGCAATTCTTTCCTGAAACTTCCTTGGAATAATTTGTCATTTTTCTATACACCAGGGATGGGTCAAAAAGGAAAGAGAATCAAATCTAGCGGAGAATGTATCAAAATAAAATAGAGGGGCACTTGGGTGCTATGTCGGTTGAACATCCAAGTCTGGATTTCGGCTCAGGTCATGATCTCATGCTTTTTGAGATGGAAACACACATCAGGCTCAGAGCTGATAACGTGGAGCCTTCTTGGGATTCTCTCTCCCTGTCTCTCTGCCCCTTTCCAGCTCTCTCTCAGACACGACAAGACAAGACACGACACGACATGACACGACACAACAAGACAAGAAAAGAAAAGAAACATAAAATAGGTGTGAGTTCAAAGTAAAAGGTGATTTTTCAGAATAAGTTGTTAGCCATTTGCTACTTTTAATCAGCAAAGATTTAAGTTCACCAGTTGACATAGCATAATGTTGTTCAGGTCCATCTGTTTCGTTTTAAGGCTGAATAATATTCTCTTGTATGTATATATATTTTCTTTATCCATTTATCTCTTGACAGACACTTGGGTTGTTTCCAAACCTTGACCACTGTAAATAGTGCTACCGTGAACCCAGGTGAAATTATCTCTTCAAGATCCTGATTTCAATTCCTTTAGTTATGTACCCACAAGTGAGCTAGCTGGATACTATGGCGATTCTATTTTTGATTTTTTGAAGACTCCCCAGTGTTTTCCATAATTCTCTGCTGCTGTGCATTCCCCACATCGCAGCACCTATGGACAGAGGGTCCAATTTCTCCTCCTCCTCACCGGCAGTTAACTTTTTTTAAAATAATTATTGTCAACTTCCCAGGTGTAAGGCGATATCTCATTGTAGTTATGATCTGCATTTCCATCAAAGTTACCAGTGTTGAGCATCTTTTCCGATACCTGTTTGGCCATGTGTGGGTCTTTGGGACAATGTCTATGCAGGAGAAAGAATCCAGTTACAGAAGAAATAAGCCAGTACAGAATACTGCATGACTTTTCTTAAATCATGCAATGTACGGCATGATTCTACCTAAATGATCAGACTCACTGAATCAGAGAATAAAATGATGGCCAGGAGCTGGGTGGAGGGTGAAATGGAGAGTGTTTGGTTCAATGAGTATAAAATTTCACTTATGCAAGATGATTAAGTTATAGAGACTGGTTATGAGCCATAGTGCCTAGAGTTAACAATACAGGGGCACTTCCAATTTCGATAAGACCATAAGTATCAGGCAGGGTGTTCTTACCACTAAACTGACAAACAAAAAACCAACAGCAGGATACACGACACTTCAGGAAGCGTTGGAGATGTTCCGTGCCCTGTTGTATCCATGGTACATGCGTATGTCCAGTGTCATCAGATGGTACGCAGTTAGAATGTGCTGTTTTCGCTATGTCAGCTGTAAGTCAATAAAGCTGAAAATCTGTAAGTGAATAAATAAATAAGTATAAATTTACCCACTGAAAACATCTGTCCTATCAAAAATAGAATTAGGGGGAAAATCATATTAAAGTTAAGAAGATAACAAATAATTTATTTGAGAATCAATAAAAGGAAAGTTTTCTTCATTTCTGAAAGCTATAAACTATCAAGAAACATTGAAAAAAGCACTTCCATAAAGAAAGCTTGCCTATTTAAAAAGTCGCAACTAGATAATGGAAAATTTTTTCCATTTAAAAACTGTTAATCTGTATTAAAGAAATCCTGCCAAAAAAAGAGCTGGAATCTTTCGTGAATTTATAGGCACTGTTTGCCAACCTGATCCAATTTTTCTCTTGTTGAAACCGCTTCATTAATTTAATGTGCAAGAAATAAATATTTGATGTGCAATTAGTTGGAGATTATTATGGCCATAATGGAACCTTTCCAAATAAACAGCTGCTCCAGCACTTTAAATGCATGAAAAGCAAGGCACAAAATGGAAAATAGAATGACACACCAGCTCTACAGAGGAAAAAAGTTAAAATATTCAATTAGTGAGTAAGATGGCTGCTCATTTAGAAGTTTGGTGATGGTTTATCAAAGCATAACAACAAAAATGCTGCCACCCGTTTAGCCAAATATTCATCCACCTGACTCGTCGTGGAATCGCATGCCTGCAGATGTCACACGGCGTTGCCCGAGGAGAAAATACTGTGGAAATGGATATCGATCCATTCCAGCAATTCTTTCAGCTGATTCATTTTTTATAGATGTACGGACGTATGTCAGTGAGTCTTTGTTGGATCTGATTACTCTGTATTAGCACTTTCCTGCATGCTACAAACGCCTAGGTTTCTATCCCCATATAATCGTCATGATCCCACTTCGGGAGGGAATGTTCTGGAAACTTCCTGGAAATTTCACCCTTGGCTGGGTTATTTTAATTTTGAAGAAGCCTTTGACATTTCACAGCACCTGCTCAGACCCTGTGAAGGAGCTGATTTGCGTACTTAAACTCCCCGTGAGTTTTACGAAATTGTGCCTTCCTTTCGAGATACACCTTAAGAATTGGACTTAGTTGTCTTTCTTCACTGCTGCACCAGGAACCACCGGAGGGTAGAAATTGTGACAAATACCTCAGGATCTCCAAATCCTGATAGAGTTCCTGACACAGAGTAGCTCAGTGATGTTCATTGAACGGCTGCCTGAAGCTATTTGCCAGACAGAAGGAGGAGATAAACGTCAAAGGGCAAGCATGATGAGGCCACAGAAAACTGTTTGCTAAAAATAAATAGACGATGTCTTTTATGAAGAGGGAGCAAGAAGCATTCTCTTTTCCATTCTCTCCCCTGGGCGTATCAGCAGCAAAAGGACAAAGGGCGTTCCCGGAGCTGGTCAAATTCTGGCTCGGAGCACAGATTTGACTATCAAAGAGGACAGGAACCACTGCTTACAATAACCAGTGTTTTGCATACTCTTCTAGAACAGACTTGGGGCACATTTATTACTTACCGGGATCTGTTCCATTTTTTATTAAATTCTGCAATGCGCTGCAGGTTACCCTTGCTCTGCTCTAAAACACCCCCTTCTCCAAGGGAGGCCAGATACTGTTATTTTTGTGTTTGAGCCTCCGCTGCCTGAGACGCTGTTACTTTGCGTCTGAGCCTCCGCTGCCTCCGTGAGCAGCACAGACAGGCACAAAGCAGGAGCTCGATGGAGAAACAAAGAAGGAGGTCGAAGCATCGGTGTAGCACTGCTTTGTCCTGATGGGAAGAACAGCCTTGTTCTGTATTGGGGCAGATCTCCCCGAATAGGCAAGGTTAATGGTCCCTCTCCTGCAGTCTGCGTGGGTCTGTGATGTCACTAGTGCAGAAGTGAGGTTCTGTATCTCCCGTGCATCGATACCCACAGGTACTACTGCGTCTGCCTCGGGCTGGTGGCATTTTCACCTTGGGACCAGCCACCATGCTTTGGGGAAGACAGGAAGTCATACAGGTAGCACGCTTGTGCCTGCCAGCAGCCCGTCTGAGGTCCCAGATGACTGTCCCCAGACATGAGAGAGCCACATTTCAGATGACAGCCTCCAGCTACGCTTCCAGCAAGGCAGCTGTCGCCACACGGAACAGAGACAGGCTGTCCCCACTGAGACCAGCTCAAATCGCAGATTTGTGAAAAATAAAAAAAAGGAAATGGTTGTCGTAGATCTCAGCCAGTAAGTGTCGGAGTCGAGTTAGCAAAGCAAAAGCGAATCACACATGCGGCGGACCTGGGGCTACTGAATAGAGGTATTTTTAGCTAATAATGTACGAATGCTTTGAGATGTTGGCACCGTTGTTAGTCACGTCCCGTCACCCCGCGTTGCTCAGTAGGGAGAGGAGAGTTAGTATAAACATCCTTGTGTGAAGCCAGAACTCAAGTCGTTTCTGCTGGCCGGGGGCTGACATTATCATAGAGAGAATGGGGGCAAACACCTCAATTACTGCCATAAACGTGTACACGGGAGTGCTTTGCAAGTTCTTCGTACACAACCGGTGTGTTGAGGACTTCCGTAGGCCAGGAACGTTATCCTGTTGCACTATAAGCACCGCGGGGGTGGATGCGGGTTGTGTTATCAGGGATCTTACATTCATGCAGCTGTAGGTAACCATCACATGAGCAAAGGGATAAAACCACTGTCCGTGCAGACCAGTGCGGGACAGGGCCAGGAAGTGGAGATGAACTTGGACCTTAGATGCAGTACCAGGGGATTCTTTGATAAAATGGTATCTACCCTATGACCTGCTATGCAAGTGCCTCGCTTTTTGCCAACGTACAAGGGACCAGTGGGGGGCGGAAGTAGTCGCTGTTGGAGGCACGCTTTGAGAAACACATAGTCAGAATAGAAGGAGCAAAAGCAAAGCAGTGAGAGGAATAACTTTTGGAGAAAGGGGCAAGCCATGAGTGGGTCCTTGACGGCCATTGGAAGGTGCTAGAACTGTATGATTCTGACGGCAGTGAGAAGCTGCTGGGGGGCGTTCAGGAGACTCTAAAATTATCAGTCGATACCGCTGATAAATCATGTCAACTGCCATGTGGTGGCCAGGCCAGAGGACAGTCAGGGAGACGCATGAGGAGGACGCAGTGCCTTCTCATGAGTCACGGATTCTGTGTTTGCAAATTCAGGCACTTGCTGCAACCTGTAACCCGAAAACCCACACTCCAGTCCACTGGGGTCGTTCATAGATTTCCGCACAGTGGTAAACATTTCAAGCAGGTTTCTGGTGGCGGTTGACCAAGGTGACACTGTGTTGTTTTAGCTCTCAGGCTATCAACAAGTATCCTCTTTGGGGAATGCTGAGTGACACGTTTTCCACATTTCTGTGCCCTTGGTTTGTGATCTCACTGTTGAACATGACCCACAAGGAAGTGTTGATGTCCGGTGTTTGCAAGTTCAGAGGCCCATGGCGTGTTTTATGGAGAAAATATGCAAATTACCTGTGCTTCCTGTAGACCTGAGTAGTTGGCCTTAAGTCCCACGTGAAGGACCAAAATTATCTATTAAATACGGTGCCTTTAGGGGCGTCTGGGTGGCTCAGTTGGTTGAGCTTTCTACTTTGACTGAGGTCACGGTCCCATTGTTCCTCAATTTGAGCCCCAAGTCAGGCTTGGGATTCTTTGTTTCCCTCTCTCTCCCCTTCCTCACTGCCGTGCTCGCTCTCCCTTCAAAAACAAACACTGAAAAGTATTATATATGGTGTTTTTAAACAGAAACCCACTTAAAACGAGGTTATATATTGATCCGTTGATACAAATGTGGTGACCAAAGGCTCCCAGAAACCTAATTTGATCTGAACCCTCAGGCATCTTTCAGTGTTTGCTAAGTGTGTTGGCAACTGCGTTATAGAGAGTAGGAAGCGAATTTGACAGTTTCACTAGGTCCACATGGTCCACAGAGGTGGTGGGGGTGAGAAGCAGTCGAGTCTGGTCAAGTGATGGGGATTGAGAGGGACCTGGATGTCAGCCCCCTTCCCAGGTTTTGATGTTGAGTATAAACGAGAAAAGATTCTCCCAACCGAGGAGAACACAATCACGTATGGGTTTATGTAGAAATCCAGCCTTTGAACCGTGAAAGAACAGGCTAATTGATATGAAATTTATTTTCGGATCACACGCGCACAGGTATTTATGTGGGAATTGTGTATTCATTCACACGGTACAGGAAGGGAAACTCAGAAGAGTTATGAGCAAATTGGAGTCATTGCTTACGGGATTTTTAAGGATCGTGTTTTGTTTGTACGTATCAAGAACCTCAACCGTTTTCCGCAGCTACAAATATATTAACACAAATGAATCACAGGTACATGTGATAAAAAAAAAAAATCCCTCAGAGTTAAGAAAAAAGTATAGCAAAGGTAATAAATGTTTTTCTCTTTGCAAAGCTGAAACAGAAAGGAAGGTTCCGACACGGGAGCAGTCTGACTCTGCAGAAGTTATGTTATCAGTCGCTAGAGAAAATCTAGATAAGAGAAACCAATTACTTTACAAATAACACCAATCCTGCCCTGCCTCCTTCCTTCCTTCTCTCTTTCCCTCCACAACTTCTGTTTTTCAGTATTCAGTGAACACTTCTGATGTTTAAGAGGCTGCTCCAGCATCTCGGAATGCTTTAGAACTTACATTCTGTTGCAGTGAGAGGCCGAGAAATACTGAGCAAAAATATATTTCACAGGGTTATTTCTTTAAATGGGATAAAATGCGGTGAGGAAAATAGAATTACTTGCTGCAGGGTAAGGGTGAGTCTCGGCCTATTTATATGAGATGGTTAGAGAAGCAAACCCAGTAACTCTTTGTACGGCTGGAAAAACAAAAACGGAAACGCCATTCTATACTAGATGGTGCATTTCTTTTCCTTGTTTTGTTGTGTTTTGTTTTTTTTCAGAGAGTGCAAGCAGGGGAGAGGGGCAGAGAGAGAGAGAGAGAGAGAGAGAGAGAGAAGTAGGCTCCACATTCATCACGGAGCCCATCACGGGGCTTGAGCCCGCAACCCTGGGATCACTACCTGAGCTGAAATCAAAAGTCAGACACTCAACTGACTGAGTCACTGAGGCGCCCCTAGATGGCATATTTCTTTATGTTCTCTATCTGTAAATATATAGGCGGGGCATCTGGGTGTCCGACTATGGCTCAGGTCAGGATCTCACGGTTCGTGAGTTTGAGCCCCGCGTCGGGCTCTGTGCTGACGGCTCAGAGCTTGGAGCCTGCTTCAGATTCTGTGTCTCCCTCTCTCTCTGCCCCTCCCCTGTTTGTTCTGTCTTTCTCTGTCTCCCAAAAATAAACAAAGATTAAAAAACCTCATTAATGCAATGTATATCATCAAAAAATTTAGAAAAATTTGTAGGCAAAGAAGAGAAAAGAAAATATGTAGGCATTGATTATTTGTCTTTAACCCATATTTGTGTTTTGTTTATTTGTTTTTAGCAATGATTCTGTTTACTATAGAGCAGAGAGTAAGTTGAAGGCGAGTAGTGGGAAACATTAGTTATGAACAGGGGGTGCCTTTGGGTTTGCCTCGCCATCGTCAGACTTGGTGGTTTGCAATCAGATGTCCTCAGGCCATATGCCTCATTATGTCAAAGGCAGGTTCCAGAGACCCACTTTCTGTCTTTTCATTAACAGACAGACAGACAGACACACACACATACACACACACACACACACACACACGGCATGATAATTTGGAACCTTAATGTTTGACCATCATTGACTGTCTCATTGCAGATTCCAAATTTCTGGCATAAGGTTTTTTGTTTATAGACACAACAGACGTTATCTCTGTGATCCTGAGTCAAAATGGAACCTTGTTACTTCATTCAAGGACTTTTTTAGGTTTTCCACACTCCCAACTTCCTGTCTTTCTGGGAGAACTCTGAGATGTGAATGGTAGACTGTGTGGCCAGAAGTTGTAGCACACGTTTCAGGTCCATGGATGCAGGAAATGGCTCTAAAGTTCCCAGAATCCCACTCGAGCAGAGGACCAAAGGGACAGTAAATGCAAAACCATATAGCCACCCAACTCCACTGACGTCCTAAGCTGTGATTTCAGGGGGTCAGATGGGTAAATCATATGTTGATATAACTTTTCCATGAAGGAAGAGGACCAGAGGTGATTGACATCCTACTGTGTGCCAAGATCTTTCAAAATGTCTCAAAAGAAACGGATGAAACCCTTGCCAGTACAGGGTAGGGGTAACGCTGCTCCCCACGTCCCCCAGGGAGAAATCACTTGGTGAATGGGAGAACAGAAATGCACACCCCCAGTTTGCTTTTGCCACAACTGCAGGCGAATTCTCAAAGTATTACTTCATTATTTTATTCTAAATTCCTTTTTTTAAATTAAGAATATTTTATGTGTTCCTCATAGGCATCAACCAAGAAAGATTTTAATTTGGCTTTCCTTAAATAATTCACCATTCTTTCTCCTACTGTTTAATAACATGTTCTAATGGGAGACCGTGGCTGGGACCTAAAAATGTTCTTCCTAAGTTATACGGTAACTTATCAGGGGCAGCACGGTGCAAATGAACGGGAGGCACCCAGACTTGTCCCGAGAGGTTCCATATATAACACGTTACATACAGATATTTTGCTGTTGATGCCCATCAAGCTGTAGACTGGTTTTTCCCTAATCCTATTTCAAGCATCGTGTTCACTTAAAATATATGTTTAATACAATGTTACTGTGGATAATGGTTGGGGTTCTTGATATATACAAACTATATAAATACACACGCATGCACACACACACACACACACACACACACATAATTTCTTTCTTTCCTTCCTTCCTTCCTTCCTTCCGAACCTGTGGAAACAGTAGCAACAGAGAAAAAATACCTGTGAATAAAGCTGTCCAGGTTGGCAATCCGGGAAATACATTATAGCACACACTGTTCTCTTTTGTTTCTTTGCTCAAGATCAATGTTAAAATTCCCCAGCCAGCGGTACCTGGTGGGGCCTCATCATCTACGGTCTGATATGCATGCCAAAGCATCGCTGTAATCCTACATACGATATAATCTCTCCACAGACTTATGCAGTGTTTGCTTATTATTTAAAACATTTGACCTGTGCCCTGAAGCAAGGTATCTGGGCAATTTTTATTAATTCATTTTAATATATATTGTGAGAATCTACATATTTAATATGCCCATAATGAATATTTTCCAATGTGTGATAAAACCATATTTAAATGTATGTAACAGCATTCTGAACACAGTATCTTAATGATTCAAATACCTCCACGTGTATGTGGGTGTATATAGGCATGTGTAATATAGAGAGAATTTTTTTAAGTTTATTTATTTTGCGGGGGGGGAGGAGAGATAGAATCCCAAGCAGACTCCCCACTGTGAGTGCAGAGCCAATGTGGGGCTTGAACTCACGAACCATGAGATCATGACCTGAGCTGAAACCAAGAGTCTGATGCTTAAGTGACTGAACCACTCAGACACCCCTATATGTAAAAATTTTTAAATCCTATATGATTGTGTAAAATTCCTGCTCCACAAGCAAGCTATGACGAATAGTTGTATGGAATCTACGAGATTAAATTGAGACCATATTTATGATTGACTGAAAAACTAAACTCAGAGGGGCACCTGGGTGGCTCAGGCGGTTGACGGCACCACTCTTGATTTTGGTTCATGTCATGGTCTCACACTTCATGAGTTCAAGCCTCGCCTTGAGCTCTGCGCTGACAATGTGGAGCCTGCTTGGGAGTCTCTCTCCCTCTCTCCATCTCTCCCCTGCTTGTGTTTCTTCTCAAAAATAAATAAATAAAGTTAAAAAAAGAAAACAAAAAAGAAATACTCAGCACACTGCAGTCCCAGAATTTAAGTTTCCATTATTTTATACATTCATTCCCTTTCTATAAAGCAAAGATACTCTGGGGAATGTCTTATACTCCTGTGGGTCACTGTAGCATTTAAAAAAAAAACCAATAAAACCTAATAAAATAATATTTTACAAACAAGAGAATTAATTTCTATTAACTGTTTATCTGTTTGTAAAGTACATCATCATAAATCAAATAAAAGCATGACTTACCCTAGAGCAGAGAAGGACACATAATATACCCATCCTAATGTGATTTTTATTACCTGTCTTTCCCTCCGGAGGAATACAGTGAACAAATTAATGAAATCTGCTTTTATTACTGATTCATGGCTTTTGAAATGAAGAGCCAACACTGGCATTTCCAGGGTTTAAATTGAAAGTAGACTAGGAATTCTGAAGTCGGTTGTAAGGGGGAGTCAGGTGGTTTCTAATTGCAGGGGGCGGGAGGTTGAAAGCCTGAGGGCATGGGTGCCTGGACCCCAGGGTCCGGGGGATCCTTTGTAACTTAAGCATAAATTCCCCAGCCTGATATTTTTAGCATGAAGTCCAGGATGGCTGTGGAAAACCCATGTCACCTACCAAATGCAGAGTTGTAACCTGAAGGATCTTATGGAGTCTTTAGTCCTAAAGGTACCCACCATACTGAGACAGGAGTCTAGATCCTTCTAGAAGTGGGGCACACAACACACGGGTTGCTTTAATTTCTTCCCTCTGCCCTGGGATACTTTGGAGCTAGAGAAAGCTATTGGGCAAAAGCACAGTTGATTCATATTGGAAACTGTGTTGTATGTGCAGAGGAGAGGTACAGCACGCGGCGGGGCGGGGGCTGGAGGCTGCACAGTGTAATTCGGGCTGTCTGTGCCTCCTCCGGGTTCATTGTGACTTCCGAGTGTAATGGCGTTCCCTCCTCTACACAGTTCATGATGGGAAGCCCGGGGGAGGCCATTTCTGAAACAGGGCAGGACTGGCAGAGGAGGTACGTGGCCCTTTTTAGTGGACACATGGAGGATAGTCAGTGGATGTGCTGAATGGTGGGATGGATGGATGCGTGCATGGATGGATGGGCTCATGGAGTGTAGACGGAGCCAAATGAGAAATTGTTGATCACATGGTTTTAAAGTTTTTCAAGGATGCGCATAAACAGGGAAATTCTGGATCGGACAAAGCCTCTGATGTCAGGTCTTAAGCTCTGTTACTGCTTGACCCGAGCCTTCTACCCCTCAGACAGAACATCAGAACAAGCCCTAGATGACTGAGCATCTATTTGTGACTGGTCGTCCGACAAAATCCTCTCCGCTTCCCCTAGAACAGCCTTGCGTTTTCTTTCCAAGGTACCCACCATCTCGCTTTCTCTTTTCTCGTTTGACACTTAGGCGCTCTTTAAAATGTAGACAAGGATGGGCTTGGTTCCGTTGCAAAGGTTATAAAAACCCTGCTTTAGCTTCTTTTACGTTGCTCTCGCTCCCCGACGGGACCTCTAGGTAAACACTGCTGGTGGCCAGGGGACGCGGGGAACCCCTGCGCGTCCCTCAGGAGCGGATCCCTGAGGCCCTGGAAGTTTACGAAAGCATCAGGGAAGCAGATGTTCGAGGAGCTCTAAGAGGAGAGGTCAGGAAGGCTGATGGAGATGCTGTAGAATTTCACCTGGTTCATTCCGCCAAAGCCATCCCTGGTGACCGTAAAAGTCCTAACAATTAACTCTACGTCAAAAGGCAGCCCTGTCCAGATGGGAACGTGCGGCTGGTCCAGCTTCCCAGGCCGGCGTGTGCAAGGAGGGCCCGGGTTCAGAGGTCAGGGCGGGAAGAGCCCGGGCAGGGTTTCGTCAACAGACACGTGTAAAGGGTGTGTTTCGGCAGGGGCACTGGAAAACACTAAGCAGAGGTGCAGTTATGAATCACAGTGACTGAAAAGAAGCCAGGAAGTCAAGAAGGCACAGGATGCAGTGGAGATGCTTGACATGATTCTAAGGCGACTTTTCCTGCAGCACCCGGTGAGGACATTTTCCACGTGTTCTGTAAGAGATGCCGGGTGAGTCTTGGAGCGTGTTAGCCTGACCTAATGGGACTGCGGTGGAGATGCAGTGTCCATTACGTGTGATGGCACGCACGTGTCTGTGGAGATGACACCAGAGAATTCGGGAACAGTCTGCCATGAAAGGTCGTGTAATTTTTATCATCTTCAGTAGCATTTAGAGTTCTTCTCTGTGACCGGCGTTACATGACCTGAAGTTGACATGCATGTCACGTGTCTTTACCCATGAGCTCCTACCCGTGGCCTGATGCAAATGCCTCACAAGAACTCGGATGCGTGTCTTCTGGCCGAACACCCTGTCTCATGTCAGCATGGTTCTTACGGTTTGAAATGTCTTCATGCACAGGGGCGCCTGGGTGGCTCAGTCGGTTCAGCGTCCGGCTTCGGCTCAGGTCATGATCTCACAGTTCATGAGTCTGAACACTGGGTCGGGCTCTCTCTCAGCACAGAGTCCACTTTGGATCCTATCTCTCTCCCTGTCTCTGTTTCTTCCCTGTTCACTCTCTGAAAGATAATAAATAAAAAAAATTTTTTTTTAACATCTTCACACACATTCACTCATTAAAATCCCACGCTATTCTGGGTGGCCGGTGCTAATCACATCTCAGAAGAAGAAAACAGAAAGACTGAGAAACGTGTCCTAATAAAGGCAGAGTTGTCTCTTTGCCAACGAGGTCAAGAGCCCTTTCCTGTCTTCTCTGATGGTAGAAAGGTAGCAGGTATATCCCCAAATGTCCACCATTCATCCAACACATCCGAGAAGTTAACATGCGGCATTGGAAATTTACTATTTTGTTCTTCAGTGGTTTTACCTACAAAACACTAGCCGTAAGGAAAACACCTAAGAGGCACCGGGGTGGCTCAGTTGGTTAACCCTCCTGACTCTTGATTGTGGCTCAGGTCATGATCGCCCGATTCATGGGTTTGAGCCCCACGTCTGGCTCTGTGCTAACAGTGTGGAGGCTGCTTGAGATTTTCTCTCTCTCCCTCTCGGCCCCTCCCCTGCTTGAACCCTCTTTCAAAATAAACATTAAAAAAAAAATACCTAAACCCCAGAGTACTATGCGAATCAAATAAATGAACACAAGTGAACTTTCCAGAACAGTACTTGTCAGAATGCCGTCGTTATTACTGTTGTCAACTCTACTTTATTGGACACAAATGAAAAGTACACATTTTCTTTGGGGAAGTCACTTGTTCATGTGTGAGGTATCTTTCATCAGTAATAAAAAGGTATTTTTTGGTGGCACCTGGGTAGCTCAGTTGGTTAAGCATCCAACTTCAGCTCAGGTCATGATTTCACCATTTGTGAGTTTGAGCCCCGCATCGGGCTCAGAGCCTAGAGCCTGGTTCGGTCGGATTCTGTCTCCTTCTCTCTCCATCCCTCCTCCATTTGCTCTTTCTCTCTCTCTCTTAAAAATAAACATTAATGTTTTTTTCTATAAAGAGGTATTTTTTGGCTCCCCTTTGAAGCATGCAAATTTCAAAGAGCTGAACAGTAATGAAAGCCAGTTGACCTGCCTGCCGTCCCCCACGTGGCCTCAGGATCTGGCCCACCAGCCGCTAGCACCGTCTCACACACCCCTTCCTAGACACCGCCCACCCCGTACCAGGACTGCTGCCTGCCTCCGCCAAGGACACCATCCTCCTGGCCACCCTGGAAAGGACGTCAAATGTCCTTTCCGCTGTGCCAGGACTGTTCCTTCAGAGCCACCCTTGAGCTGTGCAGTGTGGCCACACCCGCTTGGAAGGTTCCATGCCCCCGAGATCCACTCTTCCTGCTGGCATCTCCTCAACATTGCGGCCACAATCCCTTAAGAGAATTGGCAGAGAACATTCAGTAAATAACTCTGACAGGTTCTCCGTTAGAGAGTAAGTGCCGCTGTTAGCTTAGGAAGGCTGATAGGAACCGCTGGCACATTAGGGGCCAGCGGGCGGGACGTGGGGGTTGGGCCTCCGGCCACCACAGCCGCATCACAGTAACTGCTGACCTCACAGAGAAGGCAGTTTCAGCAAGGGTGCCATGACGCACGGGCCACTCCAGACTCCTCTGCATGCTGCCTCCCCACTCCCGTGCCTGCTCCGCAAAGGCACCAAGGATTGGATTCATGCATTAACTCAACAGACACTGAAGGGATGTCTGCTGGTCACGGAGCTGCCATAGGTGCTGGAAAGTGAACAGTGGTGATGGACCACCAGGCCTCCGGAGCTGATATCTGAATGGACAGGGACAGACGCTACACAAATAGAAGACAAGTGATGACAGCGGCTGGAATTAGGGACAAGGAAGACCACGAAGGCAGGTAATGGACTCCATTGAATGAGAGCACCTGCTCTTGCAGAAAATGGAAGAAAATGAATGGGCAGGACAGGGGCCTGCGGGCTGGGTGGCCACTTCAGTTTGCAGATGTGACATTCCAGCTGAAGAACTGAATGGTGGTAGGAGCCAACCGTGAAAACTGTGGGTGTGTGTATTCAGAGAGGAGGTGCCAAGGCAGAGCTTGGGAGGTTCTGGAGAGGTCTGGCATGTTGCAGCACAGTGAGCATCACTAGGGAAGGCAGTAGGAGAGAAGCAGGTTCACGGAGCTGAGCCATGGGTGACGGTGGGTCTTGTTCACGTGGGGATGGAGAGCCATCAGAGGATCGGTACTAATCCGCTGCAATGAGCTGATTTATAGAATCACGCAGTGCTGAGTGCAAGGTGGGCTGCAGTGGGTGTGCAGGGGCATTGTGGGAGAAGCAGGATGGCCCCAGGGGCCGCCACAGTCCCTCAGACAGGGCTGCTCCTGCACACACGGCATGAGGTTCTCTGCCTCTTTCTGCATTTAAGAGACACGGAAGATACGAAATACCTGCTATTGGACAGGATCCAGTAGGTTGTTTAGGGAAATGGTCTTCCAGTAGAAGTAGAACATAAAGTAGACCTCGCGGAACACATTATAAAGCCCACGCATAAACTGCTGCCGGGATCAAGGTGAACAAATCCGGCGTGTATCATGACGCCCCACAGATGGGCAGGCCCAGAGGCCGTGAGTCGCAAACGTCACTACTGACGAACAGAAGCTATGGGGTATGTAAACGGGAAAGACACCTTGGGAATGTTTCACAGCGCACTTTCCTAAGTTTGCTCCTTTGTTTAGATATTTAACAATCACAGGATTTACAGGTGCTTGACTAGCTCATTCAGTAGGACACGTGACTCACAATCTCAGGGTTGTGAGTTCAAGCCCCACACTGGGCATGGAGCCTACTTTTAATGGATTAATTAAAAAAATTAAAAATTACACTATTTAAAGGATGACTGAAATGGGATATTCATTTCCAGTAAGTTTATTGACATGGAAAAATAGGGTAAATTTCTCTCTTTTTTTGATTCTTTGCCAGAACACAATGAGTTTACTCTGACCCGCCCAATATGGACAGTCCACTCTGTATCTCGCCCTTGCTACCGCGCTGAGTCTCTCTACTGTCGAGGTGATCTGTGGCACTCCGCTTCCTGTTCGTTGTAAAGTTTAAATCGCACCCTCCTTTCTCCTTAGCATCATTGTATGCACCTTCTCATCTCACTTCCTGAAGGGGTGCGCGCCCCCAGGTTTATTTCCTATGTGTGATTCCCAGCCCCACATTTTACAGTACTCTGCTTTCTGCTTCAACTACTGGAAAATGATTTCCTATTGCCTAGTTTAGCGGCATAGATTTGTAGCCTTTTTTTCTACCAGTTCTTCCCAGAAGGCCTTTTGCTGATGTTTATAGAGTTTGGTCTATTACAGCGAGTAAGATGTGCTTTGCATAAGGAAATCCCTAGCATTGTTCTTGATGGCCATGGAGTAGAGGCTGTGGCGGCCATGCCGAAATAGACCTTGAGGTGTGAGTCATTTCCACTTTGATTTTTTCCAATGCATGAAAAAGGCACAAGGCGGTATTGCTGTGTGGCTGATAAAGCCAGAAGCTTTTTTTATTTCCATGTGAGGATGAGGAGAAGGCCCTGATTGTGTGGTGCATTCAGAGACAGGAAGGCTTTGGGCGAACATCATGAATCCTCTGGCATGGACAGAGAATATGAAATTGAACAAGGGCAGCCTGGGAGGAAGGGAAGAAAGACCTCATCCAATCGTATGCGGTTGTCAAGAATGAATCACCCACTAACTCTTCGTCTGGAGCCTCTTAGTAGGGGATATAAAAATAGAAAGAGACATTCAAAACACACTCTGTCATTCACCTTTCTCCCCGGCAAACTGCTTCGCCAAATACCGGATAGGAAAGAACCCTGAAAACAGTGGCAAGATCAAGGTCTAGTGTTGCAAAGTAAATATTCCTGCGTAGAAATGTCTGGAGACTGAAAAAAGAAAAAAAAAAGGTGAAATGCTTTCCTTGAGGTTGTTGACGCTTGACAGAAATCTGTGTGAAGTCTCTCTGAGTCTACAGAGTTTATTGCGATGGTACGTACACACACTGCCTGGACCTTGGAGAATGTGTCCGTTGAGAGACCATACGCTATTATTCACCTGCTTCCTGGAGAGAACGTCTTATAGATTCCTATTGTAGGAGCGTTTCTGCAATTTTGCAAATGAATTTTTGCTCATCTCTTCTTCTATCACTCATAAAAGCCCACAGAATAAAACATGCCTTGAATTTTCATTCAGGGCAGGTTGTGTGGGTACAAGGGAAGGGAGAGATAGGTTTCTACAAATAAATGTGTGTGTTTTCTCTTACGAGCAAAGGATAATATTAGACCGATGAATCTCTCTTTGGCTTATCTCTCAGCAAATGTCGAGCTAAATCCTCAGTCCAAGCCTCTCATACTGCTGAATATGGGTACATAAGAGCCCCACATTCCTCTGGGTGTTCTGGTGGATTGCATCCTGATGGATCTTTATGATTTTATTTTCTGCTTTGTCTTCATCAGGACTTGACTCATAACCGTGTGACTGTCAGTAGATGCAGACATCAAATGAATAAAAAGGATTTTCTTTTGTCGAGGCTGGGTATGCCTCATTTTCCTGACAGTCCAAATTCCTGGGGTGTCTAGAAATCCTTTTCTCAGTTATGTTGCATACAAATTCTAAGATGTGGCAACCTAACTGCTCAACCCATCTTTGGGCATTCCTCAGCAAAATATGTTTCTCTTCTAGATGGTTCAGCCAAGAGGAGACATCTACATAATATACTATCAGGTGGATCAATGACGCATGATATGTATGAAGATAAACAACACAGAATTAAAAACACAGTAAGTGCAAAAACTATATATTGGACCATTTGGGATGGTGGAGGCTCATCATTAAAGGATGGGCTCATGAGCACCTGAATGGCTTAGTTGGTTAAGCTCAAGGCTTGTTGATTCAGGTCAATGACCTCATGGTTCCTGAGATGGAGCCCCACATTGGGCTCTGCACTGAAAGTTTGGAACCTGCTTCGGATTTTCTCTCTCTCCCTCTCTCTCTGCATCCCCTCCGCACTCTTTCTCAAAAGAAATACATAAAAAAAACAAAAAATAAAGGATGGACTCACTTAATGCATTGGAAGGGACACATATTCCTCAGCTCTTCATAGATGATTCAGAAATAGCCTGCAGTCCACCGAAGTGCCAGGTCACTAACCTGAATGTCTCATTTTCCCAATTTCTTAACAAACCCTACTCTTCTCTTACCCACTAATCTCTGCCATTCTTGTATGGAAGTGTCGTCTTGATTGCTACCCTCTCTACTGGGCTGAGATGATGAGAGTTCTTCAAGGGTTTTTTGGGTTTTGTTTTTGTTTTTTAGGGTAGATATTACTGGGATATTACTGCATACCCATTGAAAACACATATTTGGACTTAAGCTACATAACCAATCTGATTTCGGCACCAGTCTTATTATTCAATCTTGGTCATGATGACAATGTAACGTTAATATCTTACAGTTTTCTGGGTATCTTCCTCCACGTAGACACGCAGCTGAGAACTTCCCTTCCACAAAGGCAAATCAGGAGCTCTGGCTACCCAGCGTGTAGGATCACAGTTCCGCCACGGGACGGTCTGCCGCACAGTGTTGGAAAATGAAAAGGACGAAAGTGCCCAGTGTAGAAGAGGTAAGTAAATCACGGCCCCTACCTAAAATGAAAGCATGCTGCTGGTTAAGAATTATGTTTCCAGGCACCCGGGTGGCTCAGTGGGTTAGGTGTCTGACTTTGGCTCCAGTCATGATCTCACGGTCTATGGGTTTTAAGCCCTGTATCTGGCTGTCTGCTGTCAGTGCAGAGCCCATTTCAGATCCTCTGTCCCTCTGTCTCTGTCCCTCCCCTACTTGTGTTCCTCTCTCAAAAATAAATAAACATTTAAAAAAGAATTAGGTTTTCAATACATAGGTTCGTGGATAAAGTTAAGAAATAGAATATTCGTTGGGGAACAAGCTATAACACTATGGACAATGAACTGTGTAAAGTTATATGCATATATGTCTATGTGCCCTATTGGTCCACCTGTTGACGTCCCATCTGTATGTCCCCCATCCCACTTATCAGAGAGAGAGAAAGGAGAATCGGTGGAAGAGGGGGATGAAAGGAATAATATTCAGAATCTTGAGAGAGATGAACCAATCACTGTCTCTAGTAAAGACATCATTAGGTCACGTTTGCTCTCTTCTTTGCCTTTTACAATTTCTAAAAATAAAATTAAATATTATCCCCAATATGGGATGTAAATCTCCAAATGTGATTCTTCTGTAAGTCTTGCTGTTTTGCTACCGTGGGCCTCCCCAGAAGTGAGTTACTCTTGCCCTGTTGGTGAGGGAGTATCGCCATGTTTACTGTGGATGTGTACAAAGGCAATACAAATTGTTAACATTTTCTGTTTCTATTTTTTTTATGTTTTTTTTATTTATTATTGAGACAGAGAGAGACAGAGTATGAGCAGGGGAGGGTCAAAAAGAGAGGAAGACACAGAATCCAAAGCAGGCTCCAGGCTCTGAGCTGTTAGCACAGAGCCCAATGCAGGGCTCGAACCCACAAACTGTGAGATCGTGACTGAGCTGAAGATGGCTGCTTAACCGACTGAGTCACCCAGATGCCCCGACAATACAAATTGTTAAATCTGTAACTTACATATACCCCTGCCCCCAAAGAGCTCTGCTGTTGCACAAATAATGCTATTAAATACAACTTTCTTATTCCAAGGTGGCAGTATAGCAGGAGACTTTGATGATCTGGATAATACTTCAGCAAGTGCATAAGAGCCAGGCGGGCACTGTGCTGACCTCTGTGTGGTGACCGACAAATGGCCAAGTTGCCATCTGGCGTTCATTTGAGATGGCCACCTGGGAACCCTGAGTTAACAAAACATCAGTGAGTCAGGTCACCAGGTACTGTCATTTATCAGGTGCTGATCTCTGACACTATAGAGATGGTGGTAGTGACATTTGAGGAAAGACATCGCCCTCCATCTATTTCTGTCAAGAAAGCAAAGATACTCATTTCTTAACTTAGATCTCTCTTTGGACCATCTATCAGGAAAATCAGACTTCACATGTTACATGATAAAGACTTTTTTTCAAAATTTTGTTTAAAGAGCTGTTTCAATTTGTTTTCAAAATCTTGTTTTGTTTTCTTTCACATACACACAAGTATGTAATATTAGAGTCCTGCATATAATTTAATTTATCGTTTTGATTGCTGTTAAATTAAATCTGGGAATCTTTGTAAAAAGCATTTAACATTATGTAGCTGTTGTCCTTAAATTTTAGTCCTGTTCTCATTATTTTCTGTTGTAAATGCATTTTCTTATCTCTAATGATAGCACACACCTGGACACTTTTCTCATTGTCCTTTTGGTCATCTTCCGTTCTCTCTCTTCTGTTGTACTTGTGATCGGTGGACTCCCCTAAGCCCCCATCCCTGGCCTCCATTCTTCCCTCAGCTGCTGTCTCCTCAGCCAGTGTTTCCTATTCCTCTGGTCACCTTCATATCCCGATGACTGCCAGGTTCTTGTCTGCAGCCCTTGACCTCGCCCCTAAAACTCTAAATGCAACGACCTAATTGATATCTACACTTGGGTGTGTATAAGTCAACTAGATATGAACACAGCCAACACAAACCGGTTGCTTCCGTGTTGCATACAAAGATGTCCTCTCTCTTCCTCAGTTTCTCCATCTCATGAAACAGCAGGTGAAATCAGATTTACACACTTGATTTCTGTCTTTCTATCTTAATCACACCCATTAATAGACCATATCAATAAGCCTGGCTACTCCATGCTTTACACTGTAGTCCAGGGTACCTGCCTGGCTCAGTTGGTAGAGCATGAGACTCTTGATCTCAGTGTTACAAGTTCAAGCCCCATGTTGGGTGCAGAGATTACTTAAAAATCAAATAAAATCTGGGGTGTCTGAATAGCTCAGTCGGTTAAGCATCCCACTTCAGCTCAGGTCATGATCTCAAGGTTCATGGGTTCAAGCTCTGTGTCAGGCTCTGTGCTGACAGCCCAGATCCTGGAGCCTGCTTCATAGTCTCTGTCTGTCTGTCTCTCTGTCTCTGTCTCTGTCTCTCTGCCCCGCTCGTGTTCTTTCTCTCAAAGGTAAATAAATATAAAAACGTTTTTTAATAAAATAAAATCTTTCAGAGCACCTGGGCGGCTCATTCGGTTGAGCGTCCAGCTTTGGCTCAGGTCATGATCCCGCAGTTCATGGGTTCGAGACCCACGTTGGGCTCTGTGCTGACAGCTCAAAGCCTGGAGCATGTCTTCAGATTCTATATCTCCCCCTCTCTCACCCTCCCCTGCTGAAACTGTCTCTCTATCTCTCAGAAATAAATAAAACATTAAAACAATAAAAATAAATAAAATCTTTCAAACATTAATCCATTAATTGATTATAGTGCAAACCTGTCCAGTGTCCTTCATGCCCACCACTGACACCGTACCCCTGGCCGCCATCTTTCATCTTGGCTCTTACAAGAGCTTCCTAGGCTCTCCCAAGACCACCTTGCCCTGTTGTGCAGTCCAGTAACTATTAACCAAAAATCCCACATTTTTTGGTCATAAATTGTCACTCATGCTCAAAACCCTCAGTGTTTCTAATCACACTCGAAATGGAAGAGAAACTTGCTTCGCCTTAAGGGCCTTATATGAATGCCTTTGCCTACCTTTCTAGGCTCATCCCCAATCTCTTGCCCCGCAACCATGGTGATGCAGATAACTGCAGGTGGAGAGGCTGGTTGTTTCAGCTTCTCGGACACAAGGCACATCCTAATATTTCATAAAGTTGTTTTCAGGATTCAAGGAGTTAATATACATCAAGGACTCAGAGGAGTATACAGACGGGCACTCAGTAAATTTATTTTTGCCCACCGCATTCAATAAATATTAGCCAGCTAATGTGAGCTATCCTAGTATTTAGGATGTGAACTAACTTGTTCTAAATCACAAGTAATAATTGGGCAATATTTCTGTCCTGCAGTGACCGTATCCAATTTCCAAATCATCACTGCTGTCTCCAGACCGAAGCAGCTCAGATAGCCAAGGCTTTTTGTTTCTTCTTGGAACTCTAGCTTTAAAATGCTAGCGTGGCACTGTAGCCGTTCTCGCCCACGTCTTTTGGTGACTGCACGTCCACACTGATGTTGGATATTTATCCACGAGTGGAAATGCTGGATCACAGGTTACGCATGCATTCGACGTCGTAGATGCCACCAGATGGGTTCGCAAAGTGCTTTTTTTTCCAGATCGCACGCTTACAGTATTGTTTTTTAGGTCTTGTCAAATGGTTTTCAAATTAGCTAGGTTGAAACATAATTCTTCCTGGATATACTCCATATGACAAAATGTATTCCTGTTCGCTCAAAAGATTATTACAATTAGGAAGAAATGTATCAGCATAAAAATTATCTAGGAATTACAAATTACATATCACATGCATTTGTATTGCATGTATCATCACTTGGAATATCTCATTATTTTAATTGCAACCAATTACTCTGGTTGGCATAGTCACAGCAAGCAGTGTTATATATTTTAGGAATAAATTAAATATATCATCTAAGATCTCATCCTAACATCCTGCCTTTGCATTCATTAATGCATCGAAGTTTCCATTAATGCACATAGGAATTCAGGATCCACATAAGTCTATCATGAGGCTGAAGGTAAACACCTTTCAGGCAGGTTTACCAGCAGTTTGCAATGTTAAATTGATGGCTCAGGCACATGTGTACTTTTAATGTATCACATGCAGTTATGAGGTGCTATGCAGACTGCAAGGGATAAAAAGAACTACACTCAGAGATGATATTCTGTGACCGTTTTATTGGGTTTTCTTTCTTGTGAATCCAGTACTTCAATATTGAGTCCCTAGGTAAATAAATTATTTTCCAACTTAATTTTTTTTTTTTTTTTAATTTTAGAGAGAGAGCACGAGGCAGGGCTCAAGACCATGACCCTGGATCATGACCTGAGCCGAAATCAAGATTCAAACGCTCACCCAACTGAGCCACCCAGGTACCCCTTAAAGTGTACAAATCTGTGTGTTCAGTCAGACAGGTGACCATTTTGAGAACAATTTGGGGTAATAATATCCTGAGTTTTAAGACAGAATTTGAAAGATTGACGTATAAACACTGAACTTAATAATGCTATTCTATGGGACTTTCCTCTACCTACCAAAAGGAAAATGTTATGTTTTGGTGCCGTGCTGCATCAGTTTTGTTACCGTGTTTTATTAGGGTTGCTTCTTCCTACGGGACAACAGATGTAACCTGAGCCGCGCACCTTGGGGTAGTTCATTGTGCCAGGTGATGTGTAGATCTGATGACTGACTTTCACTTGGCATTTCACTGGCAGTGTTTAACCACATTCTAACTGCACACTGCTGACTTCTATGAAAATTCATTCTCTTCCTATCTTTTCCAACTCTTTTTTTTTTTTTTTTGGTTTTGTCTTTTATTTGTATCATTTCCTGTTATCATTCAGTTGGGGCTCACTAATGTATACAGATTAAGAAACAAATCCTACAAAAATAAAAATCCAGTTAGTACAGCTTTAATATTGGAGGAATTAACGAAGTTAGTTTCTTTTTCTGGAATCGGTGCTTTCCTTTTCCAATATGGATTTCAATTTTTTTTTTAACATTTATTTAGTTTTGAAAGACAGAGAGAGACAGATCATGAGCAGGGAAGGGGCAGAAAGAGAGGGACACACAGAATCAGAAGCAGGCTCCAGACTCTGAGCTAGCTGTCAGCACAGATCCTGATGCGGGGCTTGAACCCACAAAGTGTGAGATCATGACCTGGGTCCAAGTCTGATGCTCAACCGACTGAGCCACCCAGGTGCACCTTGTTTGTTTGTTTGTTTTTTAATTTTAGTGTTTCCAATATGGATTTAGAAGTAGGTAGAAAATAAAATCCATTGGGAGCGTGCCTTGTCCCTAAGTTTGGTCTACACTGCTTCCTGTTTCTATGTTAACCCATCACAAATACAAACTCACTGTCTTCACCAGGAATATTCTGATCTGGGAGGCTTATAAACATGAGACATTTGGTTCTCATGTTTCTAAGGGGGGACGTCTAAGAGCAAGGTGTGAGGAGGTTTCCGTTGAGACCTGACTTCCTGGCTTTAGTCTTGTACACCGTGTCCTCTCTCTGAGGTCTCTGTAGAAGGTCACTAATCTCACTCATGAGGGCCTCACCCACATCACCTAGTCACCTTCCACAGGCCCCTCCCTCCTCATCCCGGGCCATGAGGGGCTGAGCTCCAATGTTAATTTAGGGAAACACCTTCACTCCATTGCACCACACTTTACTTATTTAATTTTTGTATTTTTAAAAAATATACTTTATTGTCGGGGCACCTGGGTGACTCAGTCGGTTGAGCATCCGACTGGCTCAGGTCAAGATCTCACTGTTTGCGGTCTGAGCCCCATGTTGAGCTCTGTACCGACAGCTCAGAGCCTGGAGTCTGCTTCAGATTCTTTGTCTCTTTCTCTCTCTGTCCCTCCCCCATTCACATTCTGTCTTTCTCTGTCTCTCAAAAATCAATAAATGTAAAAAATAAATTAAAAATATAATTTATTGTTAAGTTAGCTAACATACGGTTTGTACAGTGTGCTCTTGGTTTTGGGCGTGGATTCCCGTGATTCACTGCTTACATACAACAAACTGATCATCCCAACAAGTGCCGTACTCAAAGCCCATCATCCATTCCCCCCTCCCACCAACCTCCGTTTGTTCTGTGTATTTGAGTGTGTCTTATGGTTTGCCTCCCTCTCTCTCTGTTGGAACTATTTTCCCCCCCAGGGTCTTCTGTTAAGTTTCTCAGCATTCACGTATGAATGAAAACATATCGTATCTGCCTTTCTCTGACTGTGTTATTTCACTCTGCATAATACCCTCCAATTCCATCCATGCTGCTGCAAATGGCCAGATTTCATTCTTCCTCATTGCCAAATAGTACTCCATTGTGTATATAAACCACATCTTCTTGATCCATTTGTCAGCTGGTGGGCATTTAGGCTCCTTCCATGATTTGGCTATTGTTGAAAGTGCTGCTATGAACATTGGGGTCCATGTGCCCCCTGTGCATCAGCACTGCTGTCTCCTTTGGTTAAATTTCTCATAGTGCTGATGCTGGTCCCATACTTCGAAACCTAAAGCATGTGTATGAAGGCGTCAGAACACCTTGGTTATATTTATTTCTCTGTAACAATGTCATTTTTGCAGAGGGATACAAACAATGGTATGTTATAAAAATTTGATCTAAAATAGCTATTTCTAAAAGAGTGGTGAGTTCTGGTATCCAGTCTGCATTAGAAAAGGTCTCATTTTTACTCAAGCAAAAGAGCAGCACCCTAACCCTGTGTAGTTTATATCTTGGCGTTAGTGGGAGGAAGGACCAGGGCTAGAGCAAGGGCTTTGGCCCCTAGGAAATGTGAGCTCCAAACTTTACGTCTCTAGCTGCCATTCCATATGCTGTAGGACAGAGAGTACCATCAACAAAGTGTGTCAAGTACTTAGCAGACTCTAAGACAAACGGCGCTTCAAAATGCTTGGACCAATTTCCTGCCTTCCAGTGCCGTGTGAGAAGTCTACTGACTTCTCTCCGTCGTGGCCCATAAGCTCTTACCATCTGATCTGGAGCAGAGGCTACACAGTGGAAATTTAGGGCTCCCACGTGGAAGGTGGGTGGATGATGAGATGCTGCTGAGAATCTGGCTGCGTCTAGTGCCCAGAAAACCCAAGGGCCACATCCAGTTAAAGTGGGTCTTTACCCTAAGAGGGAGGATCTTTGAACATGTTCTTCTCTTTGGTCGTCTCTGCTGTCTTCACTGTCTCCTCCCTTTCCTTCCTGTGTGGACTGACTTATATCTAATGCCAAGTCCTCTTTCAAATCCCAATTAATTGTCGTCTTTTCCAATATGGATCCTATTTTTTTTTCTCTCTACCACCCTGTATCTAGCCCTTTGCAAATTCTGGTTCATCACAGAAGTAACTTTCTCTAGGAAGCTTGACCTTACCTGTCATTAACTTAGTGGTGTTCTGGGTGGAATCACATATACCTAAATGGACCAATAGCTTTGAGCCATGTGCCTGTGACTCCCATACACCAAGCTCCCCGAAGACGGGAGGGGCCTCCACTTTGCTCCCCAAATATTCTGTCATTCTGTTTGCTTGATTCCCACCCCCACCATCTTCCCTCTTCCAAGCCCCTTCTTCCATCGACCTTGAACATTCCCCGACTAACCCACTCTATTTGAAGACTCAAGGATCAGGCCCCCGACAGTACTACCTGAGTGACACAAGGCTGTGACAAAGGGATATGCAGGGCTGTTTTGGCCATGCTGCAGATGAACTGTTTGCACCTTCGTCTGCTATCGCTTCTTCCACTGTTATTTAGAACTGCCTTCCTTTTTCTTCCTTTTCCGTTTTTAGTGATTGTTCTCATTCCCCCAGAGACTTATTTAATCATAGACATGGTAGCACTTAATTAATTTCTATTGAGTGCGGTCTCAAAATATCTCAGACTTAAATGCAGGGTCTACTGTTTTCCATCAATGACTTCCTGGCAAATATTGAGTTATTTACCCGCAGAGGAAGAAACATACACAGTCTCATTAATCTCTACTTGGAGATCCCAAAGTCCCCCTCCTCCCAGACCCCAGTGTGAAACTTATTGACTATCCAGTCTCATATATTATTTAGAGAGTACCATTGATTTATACAACTTTTCCTAGGTCAGAAGGCTGGTGATTCATTGGCCCCATATTCAATTTGACTGCGGGAAGAGTAACCATTTGTGAGAAAACTGTTTCTCAGTGCATGAAACTGTTGTAGTGGTTTTATCTGCTTTTGGCAAAGAAGAGCTGTCTGTAGGTGTAACCACCTGGTCCTTGCGGCTACCTGGGGAATAAATGTTCTGCAGTAATAGCTGAGAAGAATTGCAGAAACAATTGAACTGAAAAGGCTTTCCCCAAATCAGAGATTATCCCGTCACCCATGTGTCGATGAAGAGATTTGAAATCATTATAGATCATATCAGCACATTAGTGATGAACAAAGGAATAAGATACGTCCACAAAGAGCTACATTTTTAAAACCATTTTTGTATTAAACAAGTGCCCATTTCTTTCCAAGAAATCCACGGCAAAGTTCTCTGATGGGTTTCTTGTGCATGGCGTAAAATACTGGCATCAATTCACCTCGCCCTCCAAAGTTATCTGAACAGTCAAATCTTGGCTCATTCCCTGGATTTTCTGATGTTTGAATTTTCAAAATGATAAAGAGTTTAGGGGGGAAAATGCAATGCCAAAATATGAACACCCTTGGAAAAGACAGGGCTTGTGGCACTCTAGGAATCCATTCTTGCTTTTCGCTGGAGCCACTGAGGAAAAGAAGGAAAGTTGATGAGGACAGCTCACTAGTATCTGCTCTTGGCGAACATGGTGATGCTATTTCCTAATGGGAGAATCCATATCTATGGTTTACTTGGAGCAGAAGTTAACTGGCATGGCTAAGATTCTTTACGTGTTTAGCGACGTGGCTCCTCCCAAAATAATTACATAAGCTGTGTAACTAACTGAGGATAAAAGGAGAAGTTTCAGGAGGCACGTGACTCCCTTCTTTATAGAGAATGTTCCCACAAGTATTGTTTAGAGACTCCAACAGTTAAGTGATGGCCAAAGAGTGTCCCAGTAAAATAAGAAAGAGTTTGAGTTGTGTCAATGATCCCAGACCTTGCTTGTCCTGTGTTAGTAAAGTTTGATACTGGGTAAGATTTCAGGACCTCATTTGATAATTCAGTGCGACTTATCTCTATGCTGATTTTATATTAGTAGATATTCTTCACCTTTGTCTGTAAACTTAAATATCTCACATTGAATGTTTTATGCATAATGTTCTCTTAGCTCTGTCATATTTGTAAAGAAGAAAATTAATGCACAAACCATCCAATTTTAGAAACAAACGAATACAGATATGTTATTCTGAAGGATAATTTTACTTGTCTTCTGAGTTCCTTATTTATCTTCTTGTTTGATTTGGTCTATGCATCATGTTCAAACAACTACTTGATCATCCTGGGCTGTGCAATCCATTTTGAGAACGACCCACTAAAATGTGAGCTCACCACTTCTGTTTTCTATCGGTGGACGTCACAACTGAGTAACTCAGTAGAGACCATGACCTTCCATGAGAGGACTCCCACTCAAGAGCATCAACATTCCTTTCCCGTGGGTTGGTCCGTTTCTTGAGAAAAGAACTCTGGCTCTCAGAACGTGGTGGACAAGTGAGGAAAGAACTGAATAATGCATAATTTTGAATGAAGAGTTTAGCCTTATTCAGTTTTCAAGATCAAGGCACTCTACCATGACCTAAAAATAATAAATAGTCATGTTCATGTGGAACTTTGCAGTGCCTTGAAAAATCAGCGGGAACATGATTCCCCATAGAATCCCATATGAAGCAGAATTATCAATCATGTGTGAATGAAAATACAAATATTTGCATATTTTCAAAGTCTCAATACTTTACCTTTTCTGAGGAAGGCACTGAAGTGCTTTACCAGCAGAGAAAATATTGAGGGTAAAGACATAGAAGTACCAAGATAAGAGAGAAACCAAAGAAATTCGAAGAGGATGGTGAAGAGACATCCAAGTGTGGAAACTGCATGGCATGTGGGGAGACAGTCAGCCCAAAATGGCACAGATCTGTGTGTGTCATGCATCTAGATGGATGTTTCTGGGAAAAAGGTTGGCAATAATTCAATAACAGATAAATAAAAGTAAGTCAAGCAAATAAAAGGCAATTCTTAACTCCAGGGTAAACCATAGAGTTGTACAAAAGTTATCTGTATCATTGTGCATTGTACGGTCTGGTTCTGATTAACGGGTAGACAGCCTTAGTAGTATAAGTGAAGAGTACTGATTTAGCCAAATCTCACGATTATTACATGGGGTGGGGGAGTAGGAGCAGTGTTGGAGGGGAAATGGTAGGAGACACAAATCAGTAAGCAGTAAGCGGATAATCTCTAAAACTAAACAACTCAAAAATTGCACATCGTTGCTTCTTAATTTTTAATTGTGTTTTAATGTTTGTTTATTTTTGAGAAAGAGAGAGCGAGCAGGGGAGGTTCAGAGAGAGGGGGACAGAGGTTCCAAAGCAGGCTCCGCGCTGACAGCACAGAGCCCAATGTGGGGCTCAAACTCCTGAACCGTGAGATCGCGGCCGAAGATGAAGTTGGACACCTACTTGACGGAGCTACACAGTTGTCCCCAGAAATAGGGAAAAATGCACACGTCCAGGGCTCTAGAGATGGGCAAGAGTGATATAAAGGACTACAGTTTTTATTACATCACACCAAGATAATTTTGTTTTATATGTATACACACGCGTACCTTTAATACATTTTTAAATTAAATACTTTTACAAAATAAAAAGGTTGAGACGTCCTTGCTTTCCAGAATCACCCTCAATTTTTAACTATTGGTTTTTTTGCCCCAAGCACCCAAAGTGTTCACATTTTATGAAATGGCCCTCTGCTGGATGTAATCACTTTTTAGAATGATGTTTTTCTCACTCTGTGAAATAGACACCAAACTCAGATTTTTTTTTTCCTATACTGCCAAAGAAATGTGTGTATTGTCCCATGTAAATGTAATAGTTTAATTTGAATAATCTTGTTTTTCAAAAAAATTACAGTTTATTTATGAGAGATCAAAACAGCATGAGTGGGGGAGGGGCAGAGAGAGACGGAGACCCACAATCCAAAGGAGGCTCCAGGCTCTGAGCTGTCAGCACAGAGCCTGATGTAGGGCTTGAACTCACAAACCATGAGATCATGATCTGAGCCAAAGTCAGATGCTTAACCAACTCAGCCACCCATGTGCCCCAAAGTTGCATAATCTTTAAATATTTTGTACCTTCTCTGTTTTGGTGCCATTCTAGCTAAAGTCCTTCTTTGAGGGACAACGTCTGTCTAAATCTGACCTTACTCCTTCCTTTTAAAAAAAATTTTTTTTTAACATTCATTCATTTTTGAGAGAGAGAGAGTGTGTGTGTGGGTGGGAGAAGGGTGGAGAGAGAGGGAGACACAGAACCTGAAGCAGGCTCTAGGCTCGGAGCTGTCAGCACAGAGCCTGACGCGGGGTTCAAACCCATGAGCAGTGAGATCATGACCTGAGCTGACGTCAGACTCCTTAACTGACTGCGCCCCCAGGCGCCCCCTGACCTTACTCTTTCTAACTTTTCATCTGTTCCATCCCCTCCCACTGTCTCCACCTTGGCTATACTGAAACAATGCTCAAGCTTTTTCACATTCTGCACCATCGAACATTAAATTTCTTTACTCTGCCCCCAACAATGAAGAACGTAGAATACATTTTTTTAGGTTTTCAGTCCTCCAAGCCTTATTAAACCTCTTGACCATTCACATGAGTCTGGTCAATCCAGTCTCCCTCCTCTGCCCACAAGAGTGAATTTCCATTCTCCTTCCTTACCCTCAGGAATGAGTACTTACCCACACGTTTTCCTTTCTGAACTGAGATCCGCAGCGGTAGGGAATGTATCTTAACCATAGTTCTGTGCCCATGGTGAGCCCCGCACGGTAGCAGGCATTCAGTAGGAGTGCAGTCCGTGAATATACAGAGAATGACTAAGTAGTGACTAAGTTAATGGACAGACGACCAGCCTGTTTGTGGTGTAAGGAGAGATGGATCCTCTTCCTCTTCTATGTGCAAAATCTGCGTGGGCAGAAAATTTATAGAAAACAAACCCACAGTGACACAAACCATTGTTCACAGACTGTTTTTATGAACACAGAAATGAATTTGTTCCTTTATCACTTCTCAAAACATCCAATTTTATATTAAAATATAATGCCATTTTAATAAGATGGTTGTCGCAGTTGAAGTAATTGTATCCATCCTCAGAATAAAATTGTTTCTATAATGGAAATCAAACAACATACCATCAGATGTGCATGTGTTCACTCAGATTGAACGTCCTGAAATACTTTTCTTGAGATATCATTGATGTTTTACTATTTATCTGTCTTCGCCATATAATTACACATTATGCAGATGAAATCGCCGTGATAAAAATCATTTCTGAATGTTACAGAGAATTTATGTACAAGTTCTTTGAGTTGATCGTGAGCTATTGTTAAGCTTCTGGTTTTTCATGCGCGGAAGGGAATGGTGTTTAGTACTTGCTAAACAAAGCCTACATGTTCACATCAAATCGTGTGTGTGTGTGTGTGTCTGTGTGTGTGTCTACATCGTGTGTGCAAATGAGTTGTTACGTTCTCTCTGTCCTTTGTTACTTCTCATTCATGCCAGTGGACACCTCACTGACCAGAGGTGCTAGGTATCTGCTTAGTTTTATATACTCAGCATCTGGTACACTGATGTGTAATGATGTATAATCATTTTTTAAAAATGAGTTAGTGTATGGAGGGAAATATCCTCTTTGCAGATGAAAAGAACAGAAACATAGCAACATGGGGGCATGGGGAAATGGGGAGATGTTGGTCCAAGGGTGCAAACTCCCAGTAATAAGAGAAATAAGTCCTGGGGGTCTGATATACTGCAGGGTGATTTTAGTTAAGAAATTAGCAACACTGAATTTATATTTAAAAGTTTCTGGGGCGCCTGGGTGGCCCAGTCAGTTAAGCATCTGGCTTTGGCTCAGGTCATGATCTCACTGTTCATGGGTTCGAGCCCTGCATCAGGCTCTGTGCTGACAGCTAGCTCAGAGCCTGGAGCCTGCTTCAGATCTGTATCTCCCTCTCTCTCTGCCCCTCCCCTGCTCGCGCTCTGTCTCTCAAAAATAAATTTTAAAAAAAAGAACATTAAAAAATTTTTTAAAAAAATTTCCGAGAGTAGATCTTAAGTGTAACGACCAGTAAAAAGAAATGGTAATTCTGTGAAGTGATGGAGGTTTTAGCTCACTACTGAGGTAGTCATTTCATGTTTTATAAGTAGGGCATTTCATCACATTGTACTTCTTAAGTTTATGCAAAGTGATGGCTCAGTCATTAGGTTAGTAAAGCTGGGGGAGAAGACTGGGGTGGGTGTTAGGCATCCATGTAGAGCTACTCAGGGGAACTGAATGTATCCATCTGGCGTTCAGACGGGAGATAAAGACGTGAGACAGAGATGTTACAGGCAGAGAGGTAAAGTTTGGTGCCATTCTGTGGATGAGATCCTGATGGGAGCACGTGTAGACAAGCAAACTAAAACATCCGCTGCGGAGCGGGAAGGTTGTGCACACACGGGAAACGGACAGAGGAGCCTGAGACGCAGCGGCTAGGGACCTCGGGAGGGACAGAACCAGAGAGCGAGGTGTTCACCGGACGAAAGGTGTCCACAGTGGAGACAGTTGGGATCGTGTCCAATGACATAGGACGTTCGGCTTGGGGCCTGGGGGCGGGTGACGCAGGTGACGGGGATTAAGGTGTGCACTTGGGATGAGTACCCGGCCATGTGCTGACTCAGTGTATCAGACGCTTGAAACTAAGAATGAGCCTCTATGGTAACGAACTGGAATTAAAATAAACGTTTTTAAATGAGATATTCAGTCCAGGAGGCTGAGGACTGGGATTACCGGTGCATGGCGCAGTGTGGAGGTCACCGGGACCTAGAAAACCATTGTCACTGGCGAGGTCTGCGGACACTTTGTGTTAACGGGAAAATGTAAGACAGAGATCGGGTGATGTCAGAATCAACCGTTGGTTTGCCAGCGTGTTCTCTCCCCAGGCAGTTCCAGAAAAAGGAAAAGAGTACAGAAGAAAATTATTTCTACTGTTCCTTGGGGTGGGGGTCCGGCGTGATAGCAGAGTAATCACTGGCTGCTGATTTGATCGATCTAGTTCAATGTGAATGGCCAACGATGACGGAGAAGAGAGGGAGAACCCGGGAGGTGACCGAGAAGTCCCAGCGGGCCCACTCACTGGGTGGACGGCGGGGGTGGACTGAGCTCACAGAGGGGAGGGTCAAAGGCGTGGGCATTGAAAGGAACAGGTGGGTAGATCGGAAGTGCTCTGCTGATGGCTTGGACTTTCCCCGCAAAACAAGGTCATGAAATGCAAGCCAGGCTGGAGAGAAGGCATTGGGTGTTGGACAAACACTGGTCATTTGAGGCGAGAGGGGAGGGAAGGTTCCTCTAGATCTGTGCCATTCAGAGTGGGACCTGCCAACGGCAACGTGGTGAGGACCTGGGGTTACTTGAGTCATCAGCAAGCTCTCCTGCACTGAAGAAAGCAGGATCCGCACCACATCTCCGTGCTTTCTAACCCACTTGTTCTCACGTCTGCACACTGAATCCGACCAGGGAGGGTTAGAAAAACCTGGATGCCCAGGGCTGTGCTCCAGACCGATTCCATCTGAGTATTTTGGGATGGGGCCCAGACATCAGCATTCTTTAAAACTACCCAGATGGTTCTAGTCGAAACCCAGTTTCGGTGCGTGTAGGTAAGTAGAGGAGCTTGGGAAAGCCCTCCGGAGGTTAATGATCCCGTGTTTGAAGACACCATTATGGTCGGTTCCGGGTTTTTCTCCAGCTCCATTCTGCTGCACGGTGGCAGACGCAGAATACAAGACGAGCTGCATTCAGCGCGTACCGGGGTTTTGCCCAGCGCTGAGCGAAGGGGCGCACTTTCACTTATCACCCTGCCTTCTTCCTCCTGCTCTCCTCTCTGCCAACCAGGGGGCTCCATTGCCTAGCTCTTTTACATTTTAGCTTTCTGCAAGGGATTTTAAAGGAAGTTTTTGAGAGTTGAATGTCGTGATGTGTGCTCTGCCCTCCCCCGCTCCACATTCATCCCATATCCCCACCAGAGTCATGCAAGCCTCTGATAATTCAGTGGCTCCCCATTGTGTCTCTGTGTGAATACTCTTATTTTGTTCTTTGAGCCTCAATAAACTCATCAGCAAATCTTTGTGATCCCCAGAATCTTGATTAACATTTCCTGATTTTTGTTTTTGCTTTTCTTTCTCTCTTTGCCTTTTATGGATTTACACAGATTTTCTTTCATGGATTTCCAACTTCCCCTAGAACGCTTGATTTAATTTTGGTAATTTATGTTTTCCATGGATAGTCTGCACTTCTCTAACGTTTTCCAATTTGTCGGCACGTATTGGTACATAGTGCTGCCTAATTTTTTTCCTGTGTGTCTTCCATATTCAGTTTCTCGTGTCCAACTTTGTGCCTTTTTTTCCTTCTTTTTCATTATCTTTTAGAGAGTTTTGTCTCCTTTACTGATTACATGAAAGGTTTATTTCCTGTGGCTTATTGGTAATCATTGTTTTCTTTCCTTTTTAAGAAGTTATATATATAATATGTATTTATTAGATATATAATGATTGATATTTAATATATGTGATGAACATATTTATAGTAGGAAAATTAGACTGCACATAAGGGAAAGGGAGGGAGAAAGAGTCAGCAGACCAAGCCAGTTGACACTGGGTAGTCCTCTGCAAACCTGTCTGTGCTTCTCTGTGCAGATGCTCTCTGCCTGCATTTATTTCCATTGGCCTCATAGTAGAGTCTTAATTATCTGCTCTGTTTGCTTATTCTCAGTTTGGTAGTAGAGAAGGTGATGAAGTTAGAGATGACGTTATGGAGTCTGTAATTCAGATGCTCAGCTTCTTACTTTGCTTTGTATCAAAAGGGACATTTCTCATCCGCTGTGAAAGGCTCCCCCTCCGGAACTTTCTGTGGGAGCAGAGATGCAGTGACACCTGCCCCACAGGGATGATGGGGCGATCGTGAATATGAGCAGTTTCCACCTCATTACATATGCATCAGGTCCATGGCTATTTTATCAGCACCGCTTGTTGTCTGTTAGCTTGCTTCAAGGTTTTTCTTTATTATTATAAGGAAATTATTTCTAAATCCTTCAATAGGCATTTTGTATATTCATCTGAATATCTTTATAAACACTTTCTGGCAGTATAATTGTTAGAAGGGCTGGAAAGATTTTATTTTATTTAAAAAAATTTTTTTAATGTTATTTATTCTTGAGAGAGTGGCAGAGCACGAGTAGGGGAGGGGCAGAGAGAGAGGGAGACACAGAATCCAAAGCAGGCTCCAGGCTCTGAGCTGTTAGCACTGAGCCCAACATGGGGCTTGAACTCATGGACTGTAAGATCATGACCCAAGCCCAAGTTGGACACTTAACCGAGTAAGTCACCCAGGCACCCCAGAACTGTAAAGATTTAGAATAAATATGTTTGAAAATGACATGATAAACAATGGTTGAGCACATTATAATGCTGCCTTTTCGGAGAAGGAAAAATTCTGTTGTTTTAATATGATTTCATTTATATATGCAGGAAAAGTGAGTCCATATAGCCCTTTTCAACACAGATTAGGCCCTACGGGCAATGACTTTTTTAAGCAATCCTAACACCCAACGTGAGGCTCGAACCTACAACCCTGAGATCAAGAGTCGCATGTTCCACTGACAGAGCCAGCCAGGTGCCTCCAGTGATGACTTTTCTGACCATCCATGTTAGTACTAGGTTTAAGAAGATGGTCACAGGACACCTGGGTGGCTCAATCCATTGAGCTGCCGACTTTAGCTCTGGTAGTGTTCTCCCGGGTTTGTGAGTTCAAGTCCTGCATCAGGCTCTATGCTGACATTTCAGAGCCTGGAGCCTCCTTTTGATTTTGTGTCCTCCTCTCTTTCTGCCCCTCCCCTGCTTGCTCTTTGTCTCTCTCTCAAAAATAAATATGATGAATATTCCTTAAGAATGATTTTGGGAAACTGATGAATTCAGTACATTCAAAAGCAATCGATTGCCTTCAAAGAAAGTTTTTAATAACTTGGCATTAGATTGATTAAATTGCAAAAATCGGCTATGTAATAAATAGACCTGGAGCCACACCGTATGATATGTAGCAGTTAATTCAGTCTTATATAATTATTGATTTTCTTTGTTTATTTTTGCCTTTTAATCTGTCAAAAGCAGAAAAAATAGGTATGTCTTCACCTGTCCTTTCTGTTAATTTGCTGATTTTTTTCTTTTTTTAGATTTACGTTATTCCTAACTCATTAGATACCATTTTTTAAATGTTTTTTTTAAAATTTATATTTGAAAAATAGAGTGCGAGCAGGGGAGGGGCAAAGAGAGAGGAGGAGGTTAGAGGATCCAGAGCAGGCTCTGTGCTCCCAGCAGTGTGCTGGGCGGGCCTCAGGAACCACGAGGTCATGACCGGAGCTGAAGTCGGTGCTTAACCGCCGGAGCCCCACAGGCGCCCTGTGAGTTGCCATTTTAATCTCTGTTTAGTTTGTGTGTTTTTTCAGCTTTGTTCACTTTGCTGATCCCCTTTGTAACTGCTCAAGTTGATGCCTAGTAAATGCATTGTTGGTTTTGTCGGTCACGTGGAAAACTTTAGGAGTATGAACTTGCCTCTAAGTGCACTTTGGACCAAAGACCATACACTCCAGTATCTGGCCATTTCTGGTCACCAGCACCACCAACGGCCACTGTCTGACATGTCCCTCTCATCCCTGTCACACTGTGCTTCTGAGTGACATGAGTGTAATTGATATTTTTTCTCTTGAACCCATTCATACAGTGTATGTATTTCAAAATATTTATTTACTGATGCATTGTTGAATAAGACAGGGAAGACTGAGGGAAGAGCCAATAGATAAGTCAGTAAGCACATGAATAAAAAGATAGTCCGTCATTAAGACCATTGGTGTTAGTAACAGACTAGACAAACTGGTGAGTGGACAGAAACAGGCAGCTGAGCGTTAGACCCCCACAAATACAGTCAACTGATCTTTGACGGAGGAACAAAGGAGATACAATGGAAAAGAGATGGTCTTTTCAACAACAGGTCCTAGAAAAACAGGACATCCACCTGCAAAAGCATGAATCTAGACCATAGACCTTCTACTCTTCATTTTTTAAATATTTTTTAGGATTCCATTTTTAAGTAATCTCTACACCCAATGTGCGGCTCAGACTTACAACCCCAAGATCCAGAGTCACAGGCTCTACTGACTGAGCCAGCCGGGATCTCCAGACTTGACCCCCTTTAAAAAGAGACTATAGATGCTGGCGAGGGTGTGGAGAGATGGGCACCCTCCTACACTGTTGGTAGGAATGTAAACTGGTGCAGCTGCTCTGGAAAACAGTGTGGAGGTTCCTCAAAAAACTATCCATAGAACTCCCTTATGACCCAGCAATAGCACTGCTAGCGATTTACCCAAGAGATACAGAAGTGCTGATGCATAGGAGCACATGTACCCCAATGTTCAGAGCAGCACTGTCAACAATAGCCAAATCATGGAAAGAGCCTAAATGTCCATCACCTGAAGAGTGGATCAAGAAGATGTGGCATATATATACAATGGAGTACTACATGGCGATGAGAAAGAATGAAATCTGGCCATTTGTAGCAAAGTGGATGGACCTTGAGGGTGTCAGGCTAAGCGAAATAAGTCAGGCAGAGAAGGACAGATACCATATATTTGCACTCATAGGTCTAACAGGAAAACAGGAGAAACCTAATGGAGGACCAGGGGGAGGGGAAGAGGGAAAGAGAGTTGGGGAGAGAGAGGGATGCAAAACCTGAGAGACTATTGAATACTGAAAAGGAACTGAGGGTTGAAGGGGAAGGGGGAGGGGGGAAAAGAGGTGGTGGTGATGGAGGAGGGCACTTGTGGGGAAGAGCACTGGGTGTTGTATGGAAACCAATTTGACAATAAACTATTAAAAAATGTGATGATGCTAAAAAAATTCACTCAAATGCATCATAGACATAAATGTAAAACGCGAAACTATAAACATCTACATGATAACACAGGAAAAAAATCGAGATGATTTGGGGTTTTGCGATGGCATTTTAGGCACCACAGCAATCCATGAAAGAAATAGCAGACAACCGGCACTTCATTAAAAATTAAAAAGTTCTGCTGTACAAAAGGCACTATTTAGAGAATGGGAAGACAAACCACATGCTGGAAGAAATATTTGCAAAAGACACATCTGCAAAGGACTTTTATCCCAAATATAGAAAGAAGTCTTAACACTCAACCATAAGAAAAGAACTCAGTTTAAAAATAGGCGAGATACCAAAACAGACACCTCACCAAAAAAGATATCAGTACGACAAATAAGTGGATGAAAAGTTCCACTTCACGTGTGATTAAGGGATTGCAAATTTAAATAACAACGAGACACACAAATGGTGGAATAGTCCAGATCAAAATGCTTACAACACTAAATGCTGGCGAGGAACTCTCATACATTGCTTATAGGAACACAAAATGATAAGGTCACTTTGGAAGACAGTTTGGCCGTTTCTTATAAAACTGAACTTACTTTTACCATAATATCCAGCAATGGTGCGCTTTGGTATTTATCCAAAGCCGTTGAAAACTTAGGTCCACCCAAAAACCTATACATGGATGTTTATAGCGGCTTTATTCATCAGTGCCAGAACTTGGAAGTAACCAACGCGTCCTTGAGTAGGTGAATGGATAGAAAACTGTTGTGTATCCAGATGATAGAGCATTATTCAGTGCTAAAAAGAAATGAGCTATCGTGTCATGGAAAGACATGGAGGAACCCGTAGGTGAAAGAAGCCAACCTCAAAAGGCTGTGATCAACTGTGTGATTGCAGCTCTGACACTGACCAAAAAGCAAAACTGAAGAGTCAGTAAAAAGACAGTGATTGTCAGGAAACAGAAGGAAGACGGATGAATAAGCCTGGGACAGAGGAGTTTTAGGGGGTAAATCTGTTGTTTACCGCAATGGTGGGTACACAGTATTACACATTTTTCCAAACCCCCGGGACATATACCACCAGGAATGAAACCTGCTGTAACACATGGAATCTGGATAATAAAGACGCGTCAATGTAGGTTTGTGGATTTTTACAAAGGTACCACTCTCGTGTGAGGTGTTGATGGTGGGTAGGCTATGCGTGTGGGAGGTGCAGAGGGCATATGGACGGTCTCTCCTTCCTGCTCTACTTTACTATGGCCTGAAACTATTCTAAAAAATAGAATCCAATTTTTTAAAGGAATTTCAAAGTGCATCTTGCTGCCTCAGTTGGAAGAGCATGCAACTCTTAATCTTGTGGTTGTGAGTTTGAGCCCCACGTTGGGGGTAGAGATTACTTGATTTTTTTTTTTTGATTAAAAAAAATAGGGGCCCCGCTGGCTCAGTCAGCTGAGCGTCTGTCACTTGATTTCGGCTCAGATCATCCTCTCAGGTTCCTGAGAGGGAGCTACTCGTTGGGCTCTGTGTGCTGAGCCTGGAGCCCGCTTGGAATTTTTCCTCCTCTCTTTCTGCCCTTTGCCCACTCCCACTAGCTCTCTTGCTTTCTTGAAATTCATACATAAATTTATTTTTGTTTTTAAATTGTTTTTTTTATCGTTGTTTTAAATTGTTTCAGTTGAGCGTTTTGAAGAAGATACCCAAAAGTAATATGGAGTAAGTGGAGGGGGGCAGTTTTGATGGGTTTTGGGTGTTCTCGCTGAGAAAATTGAAATTCCTCTTTTTTGAGTGAGGAAGGCTGATTTCCCGTGGTTTGCTGCTGCACTTGAGGTGAGAAGAGTGTTGTTATTACTGTACTGTTAGCAAATTGTGTGTGTTCTAGGCAAAGAATGTTTTCAGAATTATTTGGTTTAAAAAAATTTTTTTGTTAAGGTTTATTTATTTTTGAGAGGAAGAGGGATAGAGCATGATCTGGGGAGGGACAGAGAGAGAGAGGGAGACCCAGAACCTGAGGCAGGCTCCAGACTCTGAGCTGTCAGGACAGAGCCTGACGCGGGGCTCAAACTCACAAACCGTGAGATTATGACCTGAGCCGAAGTCAGACTTATAACCGCCTAAGCCACTCACAGGCCCTACGATTATTTCTCTTTTTAAAAGTTAACATAAAACCCTTTATTACCTAACATCTGTTCCTTTAGGTGAGGCAGCGTGCGTACAACTGTCCAAAACAGAGTCCTCTTTATTTCTAGACCCGCAGTGTAATTTATGTCTGTTAACTAACGCTATTCATCATATTGCATGTGTTCTCTGTATTTTCATTGATTTATTTCTCTTGACTTGTTGTGTGAAGGCTGGGAAAGTGTGTCAAAGTCTCCCCAAACGAGTTAGTATCGTTATATTTTTAAACACATCTTGAAAATACATCTCAAATATATTTCGATGCTTTGTCATCCACCTCATAAATATTCATGACTGTAATAGCTCCATTGACATTTTATCTTAATTGATGAGTGCTTTCAAATTTTGTCCTTGACATATTTTAGTCTCAAATATTTCAACAAATCAAACTTTGTCCCAGCTTAGAGGGTTTTTTGTTGTTGTTTAAACTTCTTTTTGTGCAGATGTATTGGTTAAAGACTTGGAACATTAATTTTTTATACAGAGTTCTGAAAAGAAAACTAGAATTACTTAAGATCAACCTCCGATTATGGGGGATAGAGAAAAATGCTTCTCCATAACCTTCCCGAGGGTGACAAGAACAAGTAACACCCCAGGACCAGATCACATGAAGTCGTCACTCAATATATGCCAATTTTGAAAGGATTTGGATGGGATAGTCCAGCCCAAATATTATTTTTCATTTATTTATTTTTTGAAATGTTTTTATTTATTTTTGAGAGAGAGCACAAATGGGGGACAGGGAAAGAGAGAGCGAGACGCAGAATCTGAAGCAGGCTCCAGGCTCTGAGCTGTCAGCACAGAGTCTGACGTGGGGCCCGGACCCACAAGATGTGAGATCGTGACCTGAGCTGAAGTCAGATGCTAACTGCCTGAGCCACCCAGGTGCCCCATGTCCAGCCCAGGTTTTAAAAAGAGAGAGAAAGAGAACTAAGCAGTACAACACATTGATATACATATTTATTGGTTAAGCTATTGATACCTAATTTTTATTCACTGTGTTATCACATGTTTCATCAAATCCTGGTTTCCATTTTACCGTGTTTTGTGCTTCAGACTTACAGACTGACATGTCTTGTCTTGTCGTATTTATGTGTTTCGGTAGGCAAGTTAATAAGTGTTAATATTTATGTGCTTAGAGATTTAAAAATAAATGCACCAGATTTCTATGTTTTCACATTTAGAATGTTTCCACAAACAACACACTAAATTTCTTTAAAAAATTTTTTTTATTAATTTTTAAAATGTATTTTGAAAGAGAGAGGCGAGGGAGGAGCAGAGAGAGGAGAGAGAATCCCAAGCAGGCTCCACAGTCAGTGAGGAGCCCGATGTGGGGCTTGAACTCACGATCTTTGAGATGATGACCTGCGCCGAAATCAAGAGTCAGATACTCAAATGACTGAGCCACCCAGGCGCCCCAGAAGATCTCACTTAATAATATTATCATATTGGAAATAACATCAGAATTAGACAAATACAGAAGACAAGAGCACAATTGTAAGACAGAATTATTTGATTTTAGGAGTAAATTCTAAATTTTATTTCTTAAAACTCAACCACATAAACTCAATGAAATAACAAGAATGAGATTATATCCATTCTATCTTGGGCAGAGGAATGCCGCTTCCCACAAAGATGTCTGTCACATAATTCCCCAAACGCATGACTATGTCACCTTTGATGGCTAAGGAGAATTCTGGTTGCAGATGGAATTAAGGTTGCCAGTTTGCAGACCTTAACTTAAGGGGATTATCCTGCATTTGGTCCCGGTGGAGTCGTAAGGGTCCTTCAACGCAGAAGTAGAGGCCAGAGTCGGTGTTCAGATGACGTGACACTAAGTGGACTTTGGGTCACTGTTGGCTGTGAAGAGAAAAGGAGCAACAACCTAAAAAGCGTGGCCGACAGAAAAGTTCTGCCCCAGAGCCTCTGGAAAGGACCACAGCCTTGCTGACATCTGGGAGGCGCATTGTGGATGTCTGAAGCCCAAAGCTGTCAAGATGATCTGTAAATCTATGTTGTTTCTATTGTCTATTAATTTGCCATTTGTAGATTCACTCGCTTCCAATTCAAATATTTACCTAAAAGCCAAAAGGCCTTCTTGTGGTTCTGACTGATAAGCTTCTGTCCGCCAAGCAATACACGGATGGGTGGCAAAGTCATAAATGGCCCGTTGGAGTGCGTCACCATTTGCACAATGCAGCCGTATCGGGACTTCTTTCAGATTCGCCATGCTGCGCTCAGAGAGCCCCGTTTTTAAAAGGTGACATTCTTTCCATTTTGCAAGCTCAAGGTTTTAGAACTTCGCTGGAACCAGTGTGAGGTCTAGTCATTACTGTCACTGCTGGCTCACATCCATGCTATACCTAGATTGAAATAGAAGGATAAGAGCTTAATTATTTTGCTTTTTATTTTACTATTTCCTTCTCATTAGTAGTAGTGAAATGAGGCACACATCTGAAGTTAGGAGAAAAACTTCTTGATAATAACATCCTTTATGCACCACCGAATTTCCTCATTCAATCAATAATTTCATTAGTTTATGTAGAACTTCGTAAATCTCCCCTCTCTGTGTGTATACATACATAGCCAGTTTTGTTTTTAAACATCCATTCCTGGGGTGTCTGGGCGGCTCAGTTGGTCGAGTGCCGACTTTAGCTGAAGTCATGATCTCGTAGTTTGTGGGTTTGAGCCCCGGGTTGGGCTCTGCTCTGACAGCTCAGAGCCTGGAGCTTGCATCGGACTCTGTGTCTCCTTCTCGCTCTCTGCCCCTCCCCTGCTTGCATTCTCTCTGTCTCTCAAAAATGAATACATGTTAAAAAATTTTTTTTAAATATCCTTTCTTGTGAAAACTATTTATATAATTTAAAAATATGATAAATGTCGACGTGACGTTCCTCTCGGCGTGCTGTCTTGATGATACTGTGAAATATTGTCATTTGGATCCAACATTTTGATAATCGACCACAACCAATCTAGTGGTTTCTTCCATTACATTATAGGAAATGTCTTTCTTCGTAGCAAAACTGCTGATCTTCAGAACTGTGTTCTCTTCAGCAAACAGAGGTCCTGGCATTTTCTCTGCCACTGTTGGAGCACGTGGTGTTGGGTATCACACAGACCAGAGTAACTATATAGGGCTACAGAATGAAAACCCAAATCAACGGAATCCTACCGGTATATTTTTTCTCAATACCTCTTGCTAATACCCACCTACATGTAAGGCAAAGAAATGCACAGCTCATGTGCTGACTCCACTTGTCAGATGTTAAGAATTTTTTTTTAAAGGGGAAATGAGTTTTGAGTTTCTCTGTCTTTTGTAAGAAACTTTCCACCTAGGTTAAATTGACACGCCCATTGTTTCCTAGAAATGTGCCTTATATTCAGTATGAGTGATTATAACTCATTTATGGGTGGTTCCATTTTGCTCCTGACGTAGTATCTGAAGATGCGTCCTTTTTTATAAGAATGTAAGGATGCTTTCTCTTTGTGACAATCCTTTGTACCTCCTGTGTATATGTGTATTTTTTTTCTTTTTTTTTAATGTTTATTTTTGAGAGACAGCATGCATGAGTCAGGTAGGGGCAGAGACAGAGAGAGAAAGAATCCCAGACAGGCTCTGGACTGTCAGCGCAGAACCAGATGTGGGGCTGGATCCCACCAAATGTGAGATCTTGATCTGAGCTGAGGTCGGATGCTCAATTGACTCATGCCCCATGCATTTATCTTCTTTTAAACTTTTTAAAGATTATTTATTTTGAGAGAGGGTGTGTTTGCACAAGTGAGGAAAGGCAGAGAAAAGGAGAGACAGAATCCCAAGGATGCTCAGTGCCATCAGTGCAGGGACTGATGTGGGGCTCCATCCCACGACCTGTGAGATCATGTCCTGAGCTAAAGTAGGATGTTCAACTAAGACAACAAGGTGTCCCACACATGTATTTTTTTTAAACAAAGGCTTCAGAGTTTTTCAAGCCCACGAAAACTCCTTCTGTTAAAATTCCTCTTATATTTAAGGAATTTTAAACCTCGTTTTCAGTTCAGTTACCCCACCAACCCAAGGTAAGTTCCAGAGTGAGATGTGAGTTGCTAATGATTTCTGCAGTAGACCAACAGTTGATTGGCCCCTTGTACCTCAAATATCCAGATGGCATTTTCCATGGAAAATTCTACAAGGCACTGATAGGTATTTTGGGATCAGGGAAGGAAGGAGGAGCCCAGGTGGCTCTGGAGATGTTCCCGCTTTGAAGAGGATGCGGCACCCATTATTTTTCAGGGAAGGGGAAGACACGTGTTGAACTGCTCTAAGTCCCCATGGGTGTAATCCTCACCACACTTCAAAATACGTCCTATATTCATTTGACAGATGAAAACATTTTGACACAAGAGGTGAAATGGCTTATAAGAGGATTGAGTTTCATGTGTCTACAAAATCCAGGCCCTTGTGACCATCTTCTCTCTTTCTCTCTTATTTCCTACCACAGAACAGATCCGGTTGTCCAGGCCACTCACGTCACTGGGCTGTGTGGGAATTTACCGACAAACTACCCAACCATCTCTTTTCATCCGTGGAAACCAGAGAGGATGGGGTTAAGTACATAAAAATAGCACCGTTATTTTAGAAATCTAGATGTAACGCAAGATGATGTTTGATTACGATACATAACGGATTCCTCAAACGCTTAAATGTAATTAAAGATATAAAAAGGATAGAGGGAAACATAAAAATGTGATGAATGTACGGCCGTGTAATTAGTTGCTTTCTTGAGACAGGCAGTCGTCGTAAACTCTTGTCCATTAAAAATAAAAAAAGCCAAGGGGAGCAGGCAGTTACAAAGATGACGGAAACGGAGCCCCTGCAGCTGGTAAGCCTGGGGCCTCTGGGGGAAGAGATGGCGAACAGAGAGGCTCACATCGTTGGGCTGGCCTTCAGGAAGAGCCTCTGCATGATGACCGCATCGTCCAGGGCGCTAGGTCAGTGTCACGTTTCACTTGTAGCGGAACAAAGCTTAGCACAATTCCGGGGCGGTCCAGTCCTTAAGACGCAGCACATCGCATCTTGCAGAGAGTAACGACTATAGGATTTATGTTTGGCATGATCGTCCAGAAAGCAACATTTCTCTTGATGTGTCTGGTCTGATGATTTGCTCCCTTGGCTACACAAATGAGCCTGGAATTGAGAGGGGATTTCACTTTTACTCATTAAAGGATCCCATGCACCTGAGAGCCCAGAATCTTCCAAGACTTCCTCCTGCTTTCAAAAGTAAAAAATACAGGGGCACATGGACAGCTCAGTGGGTTAAGCATCCGACAGTTGATTTCAGCTGAGTCATGATGTCATGTTTGTGAGTTTTTGAGCCCCGGGTCAGGCTTTGCACTGTGGGCCTGGAGCCTGCTTAGGATTCTGTCTCTATTTCTCTACCCACTCCCCACTCTTGCTGTGTCTCTCTCTCTGTCTCTCAAAAATGAACATTAAAAAATTATTTTAACTCACAAATACCGAGTCATTAGATTTCTCAATCAGATCCATATTTTTCCTTAAAAAAGGAGCATCTTGACACTGGTCAGTCTTTGGTTGACAGATGGCGGTGGTCAGTGCCGTGAGGCTTTGAACAATACGTTCCTTAGTCAAGAAGATATTTTGTGGACAGAAATTGTATTATTGTACATGCTTAAGAAAAACAGCCTCATTGTGCCTGGCTGGGCTCAGTCAGTAGAGCATGCAACTCTTGATCTCGGGCTGTAAGTTTGAGCCCCACGTTGCATGTAGAGATGTCTTAAAATAAAACCTTCAGGGGCGCCTGGGTGGCTCAGTCGGTTAAGCGTTTGGCTTCGACTCAGGTCATGATCTCACGGTTTGTGGGTTCGAGCCCCACGTCGGGCTCTGTGCTGACCGCTAGCTCAGAGCCTGGAGCCTGCTTCAGATTCTGTGTCTCCCTCTCTCTCTGACTCTCCCCTGCTCGCACTGTCTCTGTCTCTCAAAAATAAATTTAAAAAAAACCATTAAAAATTGTTTTAAAATTAATTCTTCAGGAAAAAAGAAAACTTTCTGAAAGGTATACTCCTTTTATTTTTAGAAAAAAAGAGCAACTTTTAATCTTAGAAAGACTTTTGGAATTCTAAAGCGGTGAAGATGTCTTGTGTGTGTCTGTCAGTGGTAATAAGTAAAAAAGGATAGAATGCACATGCACGTAATCATAATTGTAGCGTTAGAGCAGTTTCTGGACCTCAGCACTAGCGTTTGTGTCTGGATCTTTCCCTGCGTCACGGCATCCTGCACATCACTGGGCGTCGGGCACTAGCTCTCATTTCCACCCACTAGATGCGTTATTACCCCTCCAGCTGCCCCTCCAGAAATGACTCAGGACACGGTCCATGTCCCCTCCGGGGAATCAGTGCTCTGGGTGAGAACCACCATGTGAGCGCTGAAGCTGGTTCTTATAATGCTGATGTTTGGGATGTGTGCGTTTCCCTATTGTGATATTTTTAGATCATCTGAAATTTCCTACTCTCACAGCCCAGAAAGTATAACTTCCGTGAGAATGTGGATCTTGTCCATTCTGCTCGGCATTCCCAGGGCCTGGCAGGTTTAAAAAATTTTGTTGATGTTTATTTTGTTTTTGAGAGAGAGAGCATGAGCCGGGAAGGGACAGAGGGAGAGGGAGACACAGAATCTGAAGCAGGCTCCAGGCTCTGAGCTGTCAGCACAGAGCCCAACTTGAAGCTTGAGATCATGATGGAAGCCGAAGTCCGAGGCTTCACCAGCTGAGCCACCCAGGCGCCCCAAGCCTAGCAGTTTTAATAAGCTCTTCTTGAATAAGTGGATAGAAATATAATAAAAATAAATCTGCTCATGCTTTATTGAGTGGATAAAAGAAGATGTGATTTCATTAATAATATATTTGAATCTATATGAGTTTTTAAGCTTTGTATTAAATGGAATTTTACCGACCTTGGATTAGTGAATTTTACAAGTAATATAAATCTTCTCCTCTTTCCCATTGTCCTCTCTGTTAATTGGGTTAGACACTCCACTAATGGGCATTGTATGCAAGGTTGTAGAGAAATAAGTGAGACATATATTACCTATTATGATTGCTTTATAATATATGAACCAGGGAAAACTCTATAAAATGGGAAGACAGCTTGTCAATGGAAAAGGAAAAAGCTATTCACATCCCTACGCTGGGTGTTTGGCTTTGCTCACGTTTCAGTGGGATGTTGTGCGGATGGAGGTGCTGTGTTCAACCTTCGGGGAAGGGCCCGACGATGGTGACCAAGCTAACAGAGGACACGGAGGAGCCAGAGCCGCTGCAGAACAGGTGGCCCGGGAACGCTGGAGAGCCAGGGACACGGGCACATGCAGAGCCCACTGTTGTTCACAGAGGTACACAGGGTGTGTCTTGGGGCGGGGGGTTGGTGAGTGCTCAGCTCAGCGTGCCCCTGCACAGAGGGAAGATCAGAGGCCAGAAGCCGAAATGTCAGCACCATCCAAAACCTGTCGTGTTATTCATGAAACCATGGATGGCAGGCTGGCACATTTGAAAACTCTAGGCTGCCTGGGGAAGTCACAGAAAGTAGGCAGCTGCTGTTGGGCGATAAAGAGAACCGGCTCGTCACTGGGATGTGGGCGCTGGGGTAGGAGTTGGACCCCAGGGGCCCCAGCGCTAACCGTGCATGCAGACTGGAGGGCCGAGCGCCTGCAGCACGGTAGGGCTGTGAGGCTGAGGACCGCATGTTCTCACAGCCAGCAGCCTCCTTTGGGGCATGTGGGTACTTCCTCTGACTTCACCAATCTAGCATTTAGTGGAATCAACGAGACTTGCCTAGGGCCACAGGGGACACTAGGCACACTCTAGCCCTTGCACATTAGGCCACCATGTCCCTTCCCTTTCGTTGGGAGGTCAGAGATGCCATGTGCCTTCTGCTGTTGTTGAGGGTCTCAACGGTGACTGGGTCCTGTTGTAGGGAGGGAGGGAGGGAAGGAAGGAAGGAAGGAAAAGAAAGAAAGAAAAAAAGAAAAAGAAAAAAGAAAGAAAGGGAAAGGAGGGAGGGAATGAAGGAAGGAGGGGGTAAAGAGGGGGAGGGAGAGAGAGACAAATAAAGGAAAGAAGGGAAGAAGGAAGGAAGAAGGGAGGAGGGCGGGAAATAGGAAAGAGAGAGGGCAAGAAGGTGGGACGGAAAAAAGAAAGGAAGAAGGAAAGCAGAGAGGAAAGGAAGGAAGCAGAGAGGGAAAGAGAAGGAGGAAAGAAGACAGGAAGGAAGCAGGGAGGGAAGAGAGTGAAGGGGAGGAGAGGAAGATGGGAAGGAAGAGAGGAAGAAGGAAAGAACATAACGGAGAGTTCCGGAAACGTCGTCGATCTGTCACGGATGTCAGGCGGGGATGAAATGTACAGATTGCATACCTGAAAGTCCCACGCGCATGCCAAGTCATTTCTTGTCATCCTGTAGTGGATTCCATAACGTTCTGAGTATAAAGGGCCCTTCCGGGAACTCTTCAGGCAGAATGTCCTAGAACAGGGCACGCTTCATCTGCCAGTCGTCTTCGGGATGCCGGTTCCCGGGACGGACAAGGCCCGGTGAGCCATCGCTCTTAGGGAAAGCCTCTCAGTACGAATTATTTCCCGTCGGAGTTCACTGTTAGGGAAGCTTCCCCCAATGTCAGTGATTGTCCGTCTCCTTGGACTGTGAACCTCGTCAGGCGCATTTTGTGAACACGGGACCTGACATATTCCACTGCCAGTATGAGAGGTGGCAGCCTGACTGCGAGCTTCCCCCCGACGTGTCTATTTAATTCTTGCCCCGTTCGCCCCTCTCAGGTCCCCCTTCTTTCTCCGGGGGCTTCTGACACTGCTCTCTGTGGGGTCACGGTGAAGTCGTGCTCCTCGCGTCCTGCTGCAGGGCTCGGCCTCTCTGAAGACCAGCGCCGCCTCGCGCCCCCGGCGGTGGGGTCATAGCAGCTGATGGACCTTCACGCCGCCCGCCCCTTATGAGGCAGTTGACATTGTGACCCCGGAACCCACCGGAGCCCAGGTCCCGCCGCTGCGGCCTCCCCCGAGAGCTCCCAGCGGTCCTCGCAGAGGTGCTGGGCCCTTCCTGCCCTGTGTCCCTCCCTGAATGCTTTGTCCCGAAGGTACCCCCCTCCCTCGCCTGTGACTCGTGGGCGCGGGGCTGGTTCTGGGAGAATCCAGTACACTCTGTGTCCTTCCCTCCACCTCCGCCATGTCTTCGGGTCAGTTCCTCCCCCCCGGAGCACCACTGGCTCCCAGGGCTCCATCAGCCCGGGCAGCACAGCCCAGGACGAAGCCTTTGTCCCACAGCTCCTAGTGGGGCTAATTTTAAACAGATTGTCTGTAGTCTCCACACTGAAATCATAGCAGAGCGAATCCATCGGGTCCAGTCCACACTTCTTCGAGGACATGTTGTCGGTCGCCATTTTCTTCCTCTTGTTCTCTCCTTTGGGCCCAGGCAGGCCTCTCTGTGGTGCTGAGGATGGGGCGGGGGTCAGCTGGTTTAGCTCTGGTCTGCATTTGCGTGCGGCTCCCGCTTGAAGATGGGAACATGTCCTGTGGCACTCCAGAGCCTGGGTGGCCCTCCCGTAGACCTCCGTCCTCTGTGCGGGGCAAGGGCTCCACCCAAGTCCAAGTGTGTACTCTGAGCCCCTTGTCTCTGAGCCAGAGCAGCTTGAAGGCCCAACATTCCCGGATCTCTGGCACCAGGCTCCTCGCAGGAACCAGTGGTCTGCCAATGGTGTGTAGTCTATGCAGCTGTTCAGTGTTTTGAGTAAGTCTTTAAAAGGTTGAGCCTGATTAATTCACAATTAAAGCCAGTAATGCTCAGTAAAATTTTCCAAAGACTACATCATAACTCGGGCAGAGAAACAAAATTGTTCCTAAAATAGTCCTTTGAAAAACAATATATATAATAATAATAAAGACTAATTTGTGTATGCTTAAAACAAAAGTCTTTAAAACGTTATTTTATCTAGGTTTTTAAGAATTATTTTCAGTCAGAGTGGACAGATGTGAGGGATGAAGGTAGCATTTCTGGAATTGGAAAGTCCATGACTTCTGTGGTCTCTGCCATTGTCATCCAGGTAGGACGCGGGAATAGTAAAGTCCATGATTTCTCTGCCATTCCTTTCGTCCAGGGTCCCCCAGTGCCTTCACAGAGTGATAATTGTCTCCAACGCTGGTTACTTATGTCTCTCCTGGCTCTCACTCAGTGACTTCAGGTTTCTCTCCTGCAAGAAGGCAGCAAGGCCTTCCCGCTTGCGCCCTCATGCATCATCCATGTCTCTCAGCTGCCAGAGGAGCCCCTGCACGGGGCTCAGGGGCCACACAGCTTTGTCTGCAGGACGCCTGGCGCCCTGACGCCCGTCTGTAGGAGGTGCCTCTGATAAGTGAACGTCATGTCATGCCTCCTTCTTACAAGAGGCCGTAGTGCTCCACCCGCCGAGCTGCTCCACACCAAGCGCTTCTGTCCCTGCCCCTCCCACTGCGGGACCACTTCCCTATTGGCGGTCCCCTGCCTTAAAATAGCTTCCCAGGGCGCCTGGGGGCTCAGTCGGATAAGCGTCCCACTTTTGATTTCAGCTCATCATCTTCTGTTAGAGTTCAAGCCCCACGTCGGGCTCCTGCCCTGACAGTGCAGAGCCAAATTGGGAGCTTCTGTCTCCCTTTCCCCCTCTGTCTCTGCCCCGCCCCTGCTCACACACAGGCCAGCTCTCTCTCAAAATAAATAAGCAAACTGTAAAAAATAAATGTTCTCTTCTACCTGAACATGCAAACTTGTATTCCAGGACCTTCTCTTTTTCTTTTTTTTTAATGTTTATTATATTTTTAAGAGACAGAGAGTGAGCGAGCAGGGAAGGGGGAGAGATGAAGGGAGACACAGAATCCAAGCAGGCTCCAGTTCCGAGCTGTCAGCACAGCGCCCGACACAGGGTTTGAACTCATGAACCGTGAGATCCTGACCTGAGCTGAAGTCGGACGCATGACCGACTGAGCCCCCCAGGTACCCCCAGGACTCTTCAATGTCACAGGCATCTTGAGCACTGAAGGTGCGTATCGCCTTTTGGGTTCCTCCTTCTCATCTTGCCACATGGTGTTCCCTGTATAGTTGACAGCCTAATCCATCCTTAATCTTAACATTTCTTTCTTTCTTTTTCGTACAACCATTCTTGTCTGTAGCATTAATGCAGGAGTGTCCCTGTCTTTTTCCTTTCATCTCCTCTCCTCTCCTCTCCTCTCCTCTCCATTCAAGTAATGGGGAGAGTTTCAATGCAAATGAGTGTCTGCCTTACCGGGGTTAATTAGGCATTCACCTAATTAAGAGGCAACTAAGCCAGATGCTGAGGAATCATAAAGAGGGGTCTAAGGTGATGAAAGAGAAGCTCAAAGCAAGTGGACTCTTAGAGTAGACCTTGGGAGAGGTAGCCTATGTTCATGGAAGGCAAATCCAGGTATTAGAAGTCTTCCTTTCTGTTAGAAGAATGATCACAC